>ML336056.1:0-70673 GCA_005239505.1 Nicotiana paniculata
GGGGCTAAGTTCCCTACTTAAGAATCAATTCATAAGAAATTATACGTTGTTCTGAGGCTATGGTTAGGGCGACTACTAATAGGCTAGCTGCGTCTAGCCTCTATACAGGCAATTCCATAAGACTTGACTTCAGAGTGGGCAAATCTTCCAACAAGAGAGCACCAAGTCAAATGTATGCAGCAAGTAAAGCAAAGTAAGACCAGAGTACAATTTTCCAACCAGTTTCCTAAGGGCTCTATGCCAGTCAATTGCAGTTAAGCATACCTGTGCTAGTCCAAAACAAGACTAGGTTCTTTGGTAGGTACATTAGAAAAGGAAAGTTTGTATGTTATCCAATCTCAAGGTACTACTTGATTCAACTAAGTTTGTGTGTGTGCACATGGGAGAGAGGTGAGAGAAAAATACATTGTTTTCAATAGTGGGAGGCTTGTTAACCATTGTGGGACGCCTGATGCATTGAAACTATTATTGCTCATGCCCCTGCAGACCATAGGAATAAAATACAAAAGTAAATGGACCATCATAGGATATCACATCCTTGCCAAAAGGAGTCACTCATAAATAGCATAAAGCGTTTCTTTGATGAGAAATTTAGAATCTGTCACAACAGAAGTTTACCAACTTTCGACAAGAATTGGTACATATTTCACAGTTATAGAACCTAAACATCAACTTACACATAGGTTAGCAAGTTCATCCCTGTAAGGTCAGGAATTGATCCATTGAGATTGTTACTGGATAAGTACCTGAAACAAAAAAAAGAAAAAGAGTCATTTCGAAATAAAATACTAATAACATGCTAAATCAACATCAAGGGATAAGCAGAAATAGATTAGGTGTCTCCTATGTTGAGTGCATACAGCTCACTGAGACTTGTAATATTGGTGAGGTTGGAAGGGACAGATCCACTGAGGGTGTTCCAGTCCAGCCGCCTGTAGCCATGACAAGAAATATGATGAAAATAAACGCAAACTTCAGGGCAGAAACTACATAAGCAAATATCACTGGCAGCACAAGGAACTCACAAAATTTCTAAGTTCTGCAGACTTCCCAGACTCTCTGGAATTTCCCCCGTCAGTTGGTTGTGATCTAAAATCCTAATCAATAGAAAAGCCAATATTATCAGTGATCTAGAGAAAAATCACTTGTGTCCTGGCAGTTTCTTATGCATTGCTCCCTGTGGCCAAAGCACACAACGAAAGAAGCAAAAATATGCATTCTTACAACTTTCTGATCAGCTTGGAAGTGATAAAGGTTTATGTATCATTTACTCAAATGATGTAATGAACTTAAGTAAATCAAGTTACCTAGATATATGAGTTTGCTAAAATGAAATATACACTTAACCTGCCTACATACTCACACATGTATCAGCTTCATGTTTGGACTGAAGAGTTGAGATTGAATAGGGCCAGAGAGCTGATTTTTTGACAAGTGACTGCAGACAACAAATAAAACTTTACACAACTATTAAGGAAGAGAAAAATACAGACGAAAAAGTTAAATCTTGTAGAGAGGCTACGTACAGGTGTCTGGTATTAACTAGCCAATCCAAACCAGGTGTTGAGCCCTTTGAGACTGGGATGGTACCACTAAGTTTATTGTCACTAAGATCAAGCCATGACAACTTAGATAAATTGCCAATTGATGGTGGAATTGGCCCAGTGAAGCTATTAGAAGTTAGAGATCTGTGGAAAAGTTAAGACAAGAAATTAAGTCCACAAGAAGTTGACTGCTAAAAGGAAGATATACCATAGACCCTTAACAAAGATGAAGAATTACGTGAATCATAAGTTAATAAGAAAAAGAAGACTCCCCTTTGTAATCTGCTTCCAATTAGACCATTATCAGATGATTCCGAATGAAAAAATAAAGATGCTTGAGCTTTTTCATTAAGAAACTACAAAATCAATACATAGAACACCTCGTCTAATTTACTTCACATACTAGGGATGAATTTACTCTAATATGGACCATTAAGTTCAAATAAGTCAATTTGAATTTACTGAATCCCACTCCGACAAATTCATCTATTATCTAGGCAGAGCGTCTACCAATGTGGAATATTGCAGTATAGTATTTGTTCTAATATCTGCTCCATAGCCCACCATTGATAGGCAACCTTTTGTTTTTGAAGCAAAGCCAATATCAATAAGGTCCAATTCACCTTTCCCATGAACTGAGCCTAATTTGATTGGTGCAAACATATACCAACATTAATTGGAAAAGCAAAAAAAGGTTTGTTAACAAAAGTTTTTCTTAACTACATGAATAATAACTCAGATGCCAAAGTCTGACTTTAGAAGAAATGCACAATTGAAATTCAGGTAAATAAAAAAGGAAGCAATTAATGATAAACTTCAGGTGAATAAAAGCATAAAGTGGAAATGTAAATCCTTACATAAAGACCAGCTGCTGCAGAGAACCAATTGATTCTGGAATTGGACCAAAGAAGCTGCAACCAACTAAGATTCTGCATAAAATGACCAGCCTCTGAAGTCAGGATTGACACTACAAATTGTGTAGAATATATTTGATTCGCCATTTAAATTCTCTTACAAGGTTGTCAAATTCTTCAAATTTCCAATTGATGATGGAAGAGTTCCTTTCAGTCCAACATTATTCGAGAGGTCCCTACACCAAATTTGTTACAATAAGAATAAAGCAAAGTGATAAACCTTTTGAATAGGTTAATTTGGGGTAAGACGAGGGTTAGAAACTAATTAAGGAGTATGTTCAAGCAGTGGATATCCTCTAATCCAAATGGCAGAACTTATTCCTTTTAGTTGAGAAAAAGGATTTATCTTTCATATGATGTGTATACTCCTTAAAAATACTTACAAAAATCAGTTTGGGATGAGGAACGGATGAGGCCAGAATTATATAGCAGCAAAAAGAAAGACTTGAATATTGCACTTGTTTATTTTTCAGCACTATCTGCGGAACTCTTAATGATTTTTACTTGAAACTACAGTTGTGCTTCAGATGAGGGTTGGAGAAAGAACTATAGGTAAACTAAAGATGATTTCAGAATCTTATCATCAATATCTGAAGAATCGAGATAGATAAAACAGATATAAAAACGTACAAAATTTGCAATGCAGTTAACGATGAAAGATCTCCAAACTGATTGCCGTCTAAGCCCATGCCTGATAACTTTCTGTGGATGGAAAATTAAGAAAACAATGAGGAACGGAAGGTAGAACGAACTACAGAACAGTCAGAAATTTTAAATATTAAGGACATACATTGAGGTTATGCGCGAATCATTACAAACAATTCCTTCCCAGCTGCTACTGCAAGGATCTGACCCCTCCCAATTTGGTGGCAAGTTATTCCAGCTAGATTTGATAGCAAATAGTGCAGTGGCTGCACAATCAAAGGAATTATAAATGGCTTCCACTGTTGTACTATTAAAAAGGTAGATATTTCACATACTGCATATGTACTCTTAAAACTCAAGCTAAGAAAAGCACAAAACCTTTTAAGCAAAATAATTTTACAAGTACCCCAAGAGCATATTTCAATTCTTTTATTCCTATGTTTTAAATTGGGGGTAAAGGCAGAAAGAGATCCGGTAGTAGTCAAATCAAAATTCAGCCCCGACCATTGAAGAAAGCAAAACAATAGGCTTGCTTTAAATTCCATAAGTAGACTAAACCATGATGCAGGATGGAGTATGAAAGTTCCTAGTTTCTATTCCATGAGTGCCTAGTACTGCACAAACAATTCAGCTGTTTGTACCTTTGAGCAGTTAGGAACTTGGAATATACTCAACTATAGCTATTAAGTTCCAGGTTGTAGACTCAATAACTACCAAACCTGAAACAGTTCACCAGTTTGCAATGATGTGGATAATGAACATGAAAAAGAAGAAAGTGCATATCAAGTAGTCTGATAAAATGGATAAAAGCCTTACCATCGTTGCTATTTGTTTGTCCCAGTATAGCCAGAATTTGAGATGCAAATATCAGGAGAAAGACCTGGCTTCTTGAACCCATTTCCATCATAGCAAAACCCCTTGCTTGAACATCCAAAATCCCAATGCTTTTGTTGGAAAGTCCTATACCTCCATGCAAGCCTTGTAAAGAACGCCGTCCTAATATCCAGCAAGTTATCATTGACCTTCCCGCTGCATGGACAAAAGAATGAGTCCAAGAAAATATGTTGAAAACTAAGTCAGGACAAATATAATAATGAGTTTGCAGTATATTACAATGATTCCTCGAGCCAACAATAAGAACAAGCCAACAAGAAGAAGGTTTCTTGGTAAGAATCAAGAACTTTGACCAAGTATCCGAGCCCCTTGTCTTTTGCTGATTTCATCATCCTTACAAAACTAATCATAAAGGGGAAGAATTTAAAGAGTGCAAGTAAGAAATATTGTTGTTTAATGTAACCAAGAAAACAAATCTTTTCTTTATTTTTGCTATACAACGTATGGGAAAGAAGATGGTTCATCTGCTGACAAGTGAAAACGAGGACATATTCTTTTTCTAGGATTGAAACTTTTGGTAGATAAGATGAGAATAGTTGAATAATCAAATATCTAAAGTGACCGCCTGATGAGGCCTTAAAATAATGTTATAAGTGGGGTACCCACGAAGAAGAAGAAGAAGTAGAAGCAGAACAAGAACTGGCGCCAAGGCAAAGGTTGAACATTCGAAGAAGTCAGAAGTTATTTCATCAGATTTGTGAAATTAAAGAAAATTATGTTTGTCAACTTTGCCATTGCGAAAATATGGACGCTTCTCCGTTGACGTTCTTATATATAGATTACATAATCTCAAATTCACCATTTTTATTAAAGGTGTCAAAATATAAATAATTAGATAACTCAAAGAAGGTTTAAGACTTTTAAGGTCAAATAAATTCCGAACGGCAGTACCTTCAAGGGATGACTAGTTCAACTTTATAGTAGGTCCTAAAATTAATAATTTGCTAGGGTCATGTATGACTTGGACTATGTGGCCTAACTCACGTTAAAAACTTACATGGATTCAAAATTTGACGCAGAAGTATACTAATTTATTGTAGTTAAATTATAGATTAAGATGAGAATATATATGAATCAACTATATTTTAGTGATAAGAGTGTATGAATTAATAATAATTTGTCTTCTGCAAACAATCTCTCTATCATCTCAAAGGTAAGGTAAAGTGTCCGTACACACTGTTTTCCCAGGCACTACTTATAAGATTACCCTGAATTTGTTATTGTTGTTATGTATTTAAGAGTTTAAGACCCGTATCGTATATATATATTAGGTTGGCGTACAAAAACTACTCACGCCCTATATTTACACCAAGTTAGTAAGCAAAACATACGTCTTATATAGTCATACTTATCAACTTAGGGGTGATTTAATAGACCTAGGATTGTTTGGTTTGGTCTAAAACAATTTCAATATAGAATTTCAGTTATATAATAGTAATATCTTTGGGTCCAACATAAACATCTACAATATTATTAATATATGCATAACTCATACACTATATGATTTTTTAAATATAAATCACTTAAAGCAACGTCTAATATGTGATATTGAACTCTACATTACTATTATTACATATAAGTCATGTAAGAATTTATGTATTAGGTTATGTGATAAAATAATATGTTGGCATTGAACAAAGGGTTGGCCAAAGAAGAGAGGAGAAGAAAAAAGAAAAACTTGATCTAATTCTGTAAGATTTATCATGCGTGAACTTTTATGACGTAAATAATAAGATGTTAATTTTTATAAGGTTAATAAAATTAGATGCATAGAGGTTGTGACTTGTGACTTGTGACATCAAAATCAAGAATTAGCTCTAGTGCACATATCCATGTATTCGGCCTTGTATATACTCCATATAATATAACACACAAATTCTAACCACAAATGATTAATTGCAAAGTTTGATACCTAAAGTGCTCCAAATGAAGTTTAGGGTGAAAATGAAAAGTTACCCAAAAGTAAGGGGCTAAAATGTTCTGCAGATTTATCATTTCTTCCTCTTCCTCCTGTCATTCCAACGGCTCTCACCAGTAAAATGCAGTACCGGCAAGAGATCGATCGCCGCCACAGCGTGGTGGTGGAGCTACCACTCGGCGACGGCGATACATTCGATTTGGAAAAAGCAGTATGTAGTCACGGCCTATTCATGATGGCCCCAAACCATTGGGACTCTCTCTCCAAAACCCTAGCACGTCCATTGCGCCTCTCCGAAAACATTAACGACGATGATCACGAAAAATCTCATCTCGTCCGAATATCTCAACCTTCTGATTCTCCTCATTCTCTCCATCTTCGTGTTTTCGGCACCGATTATCTTTCTCCTTTACACCAACGCTCTCTGCTGGTACTCTTTGTTCCTTAAGTATTTCTAAAATTTGTACGTTTTGCTTTTCCTTGTATAGTTTGGTTTATTGCTTGGGGTTTAATTTTACTGTTTATATTAGGGTCAAGTAAGGCGAATGCTGAGACTATCAGTGGAGGAAAATGAAAGAGTGAGAAAGTTTCAGGAGATTTGTGAAGAAGCAAAGGAGAGGGGATTTGGGAGAGTGTTTAGATCGCCGACATTGTTTGAGGACATGGTGAAGTGTATCCTGCTCTGCAATTGCCAGTGAGTAGTTGAACTGAGTAGAGACTATGTAGTATATATAAGCTCACTGAATAGAGATTGTGTAGTATACATAAGCTCTCTGAATAGCGTTGAATGCACTGAGCTGTAAAAAATTATTACACTATCAGATCACTTTAAAGATAATTGTAGTTAACTCTATTTAATAGCATTAATAAGAGCAACAAAACTTTTGTTAGGTGTTTCTGACCTCATTTTCTGTATTGAAGCAAAGCTAATTATAAAGTTAGTAAGCTAATAAATATGTCTATTTTGTAAATGAAGTTGCTTGCTACCTGTAATGAGAAGTGAAATTGAAGTCTGGATAAAGAAAATAAATATTCATAAATCTGTAGCCTTTTCCGATTATCTCAGTTACATTTTGTATTTGTTACCCCTGGGTAGGTGGTCAAGGACGTTGAGCATGGCTGAAGCATTATGTGAGCTTCAATTGGAGCTAAACTGTCCATCATCAGCTGTGTTGCTTTCTGCTGCTGATAATCTGAATCAATTGAAGGGTGTCACTGCCGAATCTGAGCATTTCAGTCCAAAAACACCAGCAGGAAAAGAATCAAGGAAAAGAGCTGGAGTTAATGGATGTTGCAGAAATTTATTAGAGAGGCTTACAGAAGTCGAAGAAACCGTGGATGAAGGGAAAGCGGATGTAAGTGTGAAACCTGCATTTTCAGATGGTAAAGAGGCTGTTCTCGAAATAACTGATTCTTTTCAGGCTACAACTAAAGTTTGTGAAGTTAGTATAAGTGCACCATTCAATCCTGATCCTTCAGAAGATAGAGAGCTGAGCTCCTTTAATCAGATTGGGAATTTCCCTAGCCCGAAAGAATTGGCAGGCCTTGATGAGAGTTTTCTAGCTAAGCGTTGTGGTCTTGGGTATAGAGCTGGGCGCATTATAAAGCTTGCTAAGGGCATAGTTGAAGGCAGGATTTCGCTGAAAGAACTTGAAGAAGCTTGTTGCAACCCAAGCTTGTCCAACTATGATAAAATGGCTGAGCAACTGAGAGAAATTGATGGATTTGGCCCTTTTACTTGCGCTAATGTACTGATGTGCTTGGGTTACTACCATGTTATTCCTACTGATTCAGAAACAATTAGGCATCTAAAACAGGTAATTTATCTCAACAAATTTGCCTTGGCAGGTCTATTGCTTGTGCCAATATACACCGGTGCTGGTGCATATGACGTTCCACTGAAATGCTCATGGATCAATATATTATTAGGCATCTAAGTCAGCTTTGCTGTTTCGAAAATTCCAGGTTCATGCAAGAACATCCAGTATTCAGAAAGTTCAAACAGATGTTGAAAAAATTTATGCAAAGTATGCACCGTTTCAGTTCTTGGCATATTGGTAGGCTGCCGCTCCCTTTTCCCTGTTCCAAGTTATTAATTTTTGTGAGCTTGCTGAAGTCTGAAGTTTTGCTATTGGTTATTCTCCTGAATAGGTCAGAGGTATGGCATTTTTATGAGGAATGGTTTGGTAAGGTCAGTGAGATGCCTCACTCTGACTATAAACTTATTACAGCCACGAATATGAGACCGAAAAGAAGTGGCAAATGCAAGAAGTTGAAGATAACCCCGGCAGAAAAGATTGGCAGGTAGGTTATAAGGAAAATGTTGGAGTCCTAATTTAGAGTTCGCATGATAAATGCTGAATTTGCTTTTTATTTGTTCATGTAATTACCTTTCCCTTCTTTTGAAGGAAAACGTTGTAGTGACTAATGGTGAATTTGCTTCTTCATTTTGTTCATGTAATTCCCTTAATGTCGAGGCCTAATTTAGAGTTCAGACATGATAAATACTCTGTTCAACCAAAAAAAAAAACAGAGACACGTCCTCTTTTCAACATGCAGGCAACTTTGTTGTAGGTCACAACTCACAATTCACAACACAGATGGATGAACGTTCATCCTAGGCTCCTTAACATTACAATACCATTTCACTGTCTTAACTTCAGTATTCTCTTACACAGCTATACATACTTTTATTGATAGTAAAGCAGTTTACATAAGAAAAGGAAAAAATTACTAGAAGCACAGGTGCCAAGCAACCAGTTTTCTTATCTGACATGAAAGAACCAGATGCCATCCTCATCCTTGTCAGAATGCCTTCAGAAATAGAATATGCTGCAAAAAGCTAACAATTCTCCGAAATGCAAGTCCAGCAGTTATGTCAACGGTTTGAGAAGGGAACTTTCAAGGAGATGGATAGCCTGCTCATTAAAATACTAACCACTAGTTAAATGTGATATACCGTGGTTGTTGAGTGCACAAGTATGACCATTTAAGGCAAAAAAATGAATGGACAAAGTAAATATTCTTTAACTCCAAAGTAATTAACAACCTGAGATTCTTGCCTCAGGCAGTGGCATCAGGCTGCTTTTCTGGCATAGCATCCTGGAAAGCAGGCAGCTCTTGGTAAGCCTCAAATACCCTTAACAGAGTGGGGAATTGATTCTGCACATTGCATTGACAACTTTTAGGAAGTAAACATTCGTTAAAGAGAAGAGATGCATACGTATAAGATCACCTAAGAACAATGAAAGTTCCACCAACGACTAAGGTAAATCAAGTGAAATACTGAAATGAATATACCATATTGCTTTTTTTGAGAGAAATTATTTCTTGGAAGTGCGGATTGACTAAAAGAAGGAACAGACTAGAATAAAAGTTAGAAAACAATGGAAATGGCAAGACACTAATTCACAGTAAGGTAAACTAACAGGGAACAATTAATTACGGCCACCATGACAAGTAAAAAGAAGCAGCAAATGAGTACCCTTTCATCTGATCAAGAAAGCTAGTTTTGCAACACACTGTCTCCAGAAGACATAACTCCTTTTTTAGGTGCTCATTATGTATGCCACTAACAAACAATTCACGAGATGAGGTGCTAATTATCTGAGAATTGCACACGACACCATATAAAATTCTATATAAATCAATAAAGATGTTATTTTCCCTTCTTTAGGACTACAGAATCTTTATTCTACCATGTTCTAATATCAGAGGGCGCGTAGAAATGAGATTGAAAGTCATGTACAGGCGGGATGTCTATAAAGGCACTACCATGTCAACTTCAAAGCGCTTGATTGCTGCATGGATCTGAGGTGCCAGAAACAAGTCGGCCTGCAAGTTGCAAAACAAGTTAAGCATCTGAATTGGATACTATATGGCATAAAAGTGTCCATCTTTTCAGTCCGTTAAGAGGTATATGAGTGAACTAATTCGCGCTTTGCTATTCTACAAGTCAACACTATTTCATCAACACACTTGTGTTGTGGATGTATATTTCTGGTGCACTTACTTATGATGGCTCAGAATTAATTTCTCTTTACCTTCTATGACCAAACTAAGAAAACATATGAGACCGATGGGGTAAAAGACTTAGAAGTGCCACAGTGAGTTGCTAAGATGAAGACATGTTTGAAAAATATGAAGGCATAGTGCTGTTTGTGTATGTGCAGGCAGCAACATATGGACTGGAAAGAAACAAACCATGTAAACTTCATCTCCTGTCGCATACTTTCCAGCACAATCTTTAAGTAGCTTTTCAAGTGCTGCAAAAGCAAATCTCTGCTAAGAAAACTTCTAGACTGAGATAAGAACTCCAATTTAAAAAGGAAATGGTATGTCATTCAATTTCTGCAAGGAGAGGCAGGCAGAGATGGTATCCGAATCTAGTCCTATGAGATATTGTGAATTCAGATTCAAATTATGGGACAAAAGTACTTATCATGAACAAAAACTATGGGACAGAATTTAAGTTAAAATTGATTCACATAATGTCCGCAAATGCATGAAGCACAATATTACCTTCAAACCCCTTTCGTATATGATTTAGAACCCAAGGGGTTGTCTCATTTGGGCCAACTTTTTCCTGGATGTACTTCTGCAAATGGGAAGGCCAAAAAAAAGAAACTAAATCATATGAATTTGTTAACATGAAAATGACCTCATATGACCAGCAAACAGAATGATCACTAAAACTCACAAGTACAGCAAGATTCTGTAGAGGCTGAATGTTTGCTGCAACAATGTTTGCTGCCTGCAGATATGGAAAACATGGAAGATGAAAGTAACAATTTTACACATAAGAAAACAAAATTTACAATAAATGTCCAAATTGCCGCTGGTTTCTATATCTATAGCAAAATTATATAGGACAAGATACCTCTTTGACATGACAGTCGATAGTCATTACATTGAGGACACCAACTGAAAAAAAAAAAGAACATTTTCGCCTCCACCATGTTTTATTTCAACCACATGGCCATGTACTTCAAGTGGAAGAATGGCCACCTTACTTTATATGCTTCCAATCAAATACTTGATTCTAGTTTCACTGCTAAGGCTGACTATAAGAAACGGGTGCTCTTTTTATTTCTTTCCTTTTTGAGGGGGGGGGGGGGGGGGGGGGGGNTGTGGTGGATAGAGGTAAACCTACATCTACCCCAAAAAACCCCTTTTCAAGGAGTCAAGGGAGGCCCTTCCCCACTTTGCTCAGTTGGTGACTCGAGCCCTCAACCAAGCTTAGAGATTGAGGGTGCTTTGCACTTGAGCACCCTCTCTTCTCAAAATATAGCTGTTAGAACATTTTAAATACAAATAGATGGTCCGGATGCAAGGTAGCACCAGATAAATGCAAGATTTCTACCCTTCAACGTCATGAAAATGCTTATTATCACTAAAACTCATGACTGAGGTCTCAGATAATCTCTATCGCATGAGCTTCCTTCTTTTTTTAGTCACTCTTGTACTCCAAGAAAATTATAAGCAAGACTAGCTTCTATGGCGATCAGCATTTAGTCCAAACCATCCACCATGATCAAGAGAGCCTTAAGATGGTTGGAGTACCTGATATATTTTCTACAAAGGCCACTTCTAGCTATGGTTTTTAAAATCACGATGTGTTTGCAAGCTGAATAACTTGCATTCAGTCAATTAGTTCGTTGGTTCTCCTCATGGAACTGTTTTGCTAAATCAATTCCAAGAATCTGAGCAAAAGAATACTTCAGAAAGAAATGAAGAGGCAAAGAGAAAACTTCGGAGACCAGGGATAAAGGTTGAGAAAGAGCTATAGCAATCAGAACACTTAACCTACGACTTTCCCGCAGCTTATTTCATGTGAGGTAGCAGTGCAGTAGTGAAAGTGGTAGCAAATAAGGCCCACACTCTGGGAAAATTTTATTTTGTGTCTCATACAACTGAGGCATCTTTTTTGTCTCACAGTTTTGTGGACCCAGATTTTTATGGACCCAGAAGTGTAAGATTGGGGTCCACAAATTTGTGAGACAAAAAGGAGCCTCACACAACTAATGTTGGTTGTATGAGGCACACAATAAAACTTCTCCACACTCTGAGATAGACAATAGCAAAGTCCCAAAGTTTTCACTAGCTACATGGTATTTTCATCTGCCTAAGTGAATATCATACTTAGTTCGTGGACTCAGCAATAAATAGACTTGGAATTACCTTAATATTAAGGTTACAAACATTTGAGAAGAAGAAACGATGTAAGTTTAGTTACTCAATGCACATCTAAGTTCTCAAAACAATCAAATACTAAAAATATATCCAACAAGCAGCAGATATATCTAAGCCATCGGAAGATAATACTTAAGATGCACACGGTAGAATTCCTCGAACAGGAAATAGATTGAGAACAAGTAGAATTCAATGATATGCTTAATCATTCAGCATTGTACAATCACTTTTTTTTAATAAGTATCGATAAAGTTATCTTAAGTTCCTTTTATTTTCATATTAGCAACATTGGGTTTAAAAGCAATGGGCTCATTTCCAATATGGAGGGAAGTGTTTCAGCAGGGCTTCCAGTTGATAACCAAGTCATTTCCATTCCACTGCATCGCTAAAATTCAGTATTTCGGTCCAGCAGCTTAAGCTACATACCCACAATGATATTAAATAATCAGACACCAGGGCACGCGACCAAAAACCTTTTTTATTTGTTGGATAAAGGTAAGATTTTATTGATAAAGTACCAAGATGGTACAAACAGCACGTCACTAAAAAGCTTTAGTCGCTTTTTTAAATACTAAAGAACTTAAGCTCTTGATGGCCAAAAAAGACCATCATCCACTTCTCCTTTGTACCTGATAGTTAATTGCTCTTCTCTGAAGATCCTGAGGCAACAATGCTCGCTGAGGATACTTCTCTTCCAGATACTGCCCAAGAAATCTTCTCATCACCAACAACATAGTAATGATAAAAAATTACACACTCTAATGGCAGAGCACATGATAACCTACCATTATAATAGCAAAAGAGTCACCAATTACTGCATCTCCATCCACCAATGTCGGTACATATCCAAGGGGATTCAGCTTCAAGTATTCTATTCCACACATTACAAAGGCCAAAAAAGAAGGAAAAAAGTTCAAAAGAATTCTACAATGATATGTTTAACACCCCCAAACCCAATTTCTCATCTTTAATCCTAATTAATGACAATAAGCAGCTCCATGTGACATTCTAAATGCAAATACCACACTCTCTAATGTCCAATAAACTTACCAAATATAAACCTACCAGGGAAGGCTCTTTTAACTAAAGCAAAAGTGTTAGCAACTTTCAAGTTCCCTACGCCAAACACCTGGCTCAAAGCTTAACGGCACCTGAAGTGTGCAGTTAAGCAAAGTAACACTGTTTATCACCAGCAACTCCTTGTAACTTCCTAAAGATGCAATCTTTCAACTATTCAATAAACTTAAACACCAAAAAAAGAAAGGAGAGACTAACCAGGGTTGGTTTGTTCTCCTTTGAGCAAGTTAACAGCTTTGTACTCATATTCCACTCCTAACAAGGAAAAACACAAAAAGGATTAATACAAGAACAAGATACTCCTATTCTTTTATGATAGACAAAATTAATCAAAGAATAAGAGAATACCTTTCAAATTGAGAGCTATGCGGACACGAAATGCACATGAGCTCCGCCAATAAGAGTAGAGCTGCAGCTTCTTTGACTCCTCTCCACTACTACCACTCTCTGCCTGAGAATTCATCAAACAAATAAGTGGAGTATCCATTAATTATTTAAAACAAATAAGTTAAGATTACCACTAAACACCGATTCAATTGTTTTTGCCAACATAACTAGTCGCAGTACGAGGTAAGTACTCACCATACTTCTGGGACTTTTAGAAATGATGATCAAGAATGACAAAATATCTGAGAAACATATACACTTCCGAACTGGTTAGGTACCAAAGTTGGAATTCTCCGCTTGGCTGGCCCCCACAATAATTGATTACCTGTCCGGCCCTAACATTTGTAAACGTGGATCTTCTTTTTTTCTCTTCCCTTTTTTCCGTGGCCTTCTCTTCCTTCTTTCTTTACTGCTTTTTATTTTGGGATTTTTACCTTCTTATACACTATTTAAAACCCTATTATCCTCTCTATTTAAATTATAATTTAATTACATGATCATATTTAAAACCTTGCAATGTTTATCTAATTAGATAAGAGTTGTGAATGAGAAATGAGAGAAAAATATTAAGAGGGAAACAAAAAGTTTGAAATAGTTTCCTTTACTAATCCGATTTGTCCCTCGTAGGGAGAAGAAGAAATTCTTTGTGCTTATATAGATAAGTACATCTTCTAGCTCTTAAAGAGTTAAGAAGAAGTGGTGTCTCGCACCGTCATCGTCGCTCGGCTTCGGATTTGGTCAATTGATATGATTGATTGATAACTTTTTGGACAAAATTTATTTCCCATTTTTCGTTATTTATTTTTCTTTTTACTGATATTTTCGCGCGGATTTTATTTCGCAGATAATTTCCTAACGACTAAAGGTCGTTTTTTGAATTCGCGATCAAACAGAAAAGTTTTTCTGCCGAAATAATACCTCATGTGAACAGGTACTTTCGCACCTATTCAACCTAGACTGTTTGGCTATAAATTCAAAGGTTTGGTCTCACTTTCTGACCAGCGAAATTTGCATACTCTCCCATCTCTCTTCTGTATTTCTGCATTTGTTTTTCAAAAGTAACAATATAAGCATCAGTGTGGTTTACTGTCGTTTGTTGAGTTCGACGAAGTTCTGTAATTTTCATTGCCAGTATTACAGAATAGTTGTTCCGCTCTATCTTGGGAGAAATTAATCCAACAACCTTGGGAAACAGTGAGAGGATTAAATTCCTTAAGGAAACACAATTTTCTGTTGGGCTCGGAACATTATTCATTTCATTCTATTTCTGTCTTTGGTTTCTGATGTCGTTTTATTTTGCAGAAATTATAGTTTCGAATACAAATACTAATAATATATAATTTACCAATTATATATAATAAATTTTAAATGAGTACAGTAATTTCCTTATTTCTTTATACTTGCTCACTCTCTCTCTCTTTGTCTTTGTCTCTCTCTCTCTCCCTCTCTTCGTCTCTTTACTCTCCTTCTCTATTTTTTTCCCAATTTTTCTTTATTTTGATGTTCTCTGTTTTTTATGCTTTCTTGTTATATAGAGTCCTAATGGAATTCATCAACGGATTTCAATCGTTTTAACTTAGCAATTTTCTTTAATGTTGCACAATTGGTGTTCAAATTGAAATTGTCAATCAATAAATTTTGAATTTGACTCACCACCATTGACAACAATTAAAAAGCTTTGAAGCTTTGAAATCTAATTTGGGTTTTCAAAAATCATTATTTGTTTGGATTGGGTATTATTGCAAACAATTGGAAACATTGTTTGGAGTTTATATCTCGATTTTGAGGGTGTTTTGGTGAATATTAGACTTGATTTGGCTGAATTTCAGATTGAAACTCGAAGAAGAACACATGACATACAATATAGTTACGAAATTGTAGTAAAGTTGTATTATAATTGTATGTAAATTGTATTCTATTGTAGTTATACATATTTTTTTTATTTGAATGTAGTATGAAAGTTGAAAATAGTTGTATAATGTATGAATCGTTGTATATAATTTATATATAAGTTATCAATACTATCTTTTTACATAAAGTTATTGATATGTATCAAAATTTTATTAAGAGAGTAGGTTTTGATTGGAATTTTAGAGAGGAAGAAATACACACCACATACAAAATATATACAAATCATATATAAATATATACAAATGACATATTGTATTTTGTATAAAAATTATATTTAAGTTGTATGATATTGTAGTTGTATTTAACTGGATAGAAATAATGTATGAAATTTGTAAATAAGTTGTATAATATATAATTAGTTCTATGAAATTTATTTTTACTATGTATAAATCAGATACAAAATATACAAAAGACATATTGTACTGTAGTGATGAATAATTGTTGATTCCTTGGGAAACATAATTGTTGTGATTTAGTAGTGTAAGTGTTCTGTAAAATGCCAAGCTTAAAGTAATCTAACATATCACTCACATTGACTGTCATTGTACCTCTTCTTTTGGAATTCCTACGAGTGTATTCTAAGTGTAGTCTTGTTCATAATAATTCTTATGATGGCATCAAAGAAAAAGAAGTTATGAACAACAGAAATGATATTGTAAAAAGTACTCCTAGTAAGTGTGGAATCAGATTATTCAGCAATTGGTTTTCAACTGCAGTGCATTGTAGAGCATGACTATCAACTTCGTAGTATGTAGTTTAAGAAATGGAACTAGTGTTTTAGTTGAATACGATAATCTTCGTAAAGTTGGATTATAAATTCTCTTACATCATTTAGCCATTTTTGGCTCCATAGTTTCATCCATCTCCATATATGTAGTCTCAGCATATTGCAAGTATCTTTAACACGAAGCCCTATAAACAGAACCATGAGTATTGGACTATCATCCATTTTAGTTGGTTGCATATATTGTTGTCGCCAAAATAGTGTACCACCTTCGAATATCAAGAAACTGTATTTCTTTAATAGATGAACAATGTCCTAAGGTGGAAGAAATTACTGCAATTACTTGATTTGTTTTGTGGAAAATGTTGACTGTTGGGAATATCTTTTGTCCTAATATTCTGGAGAGAAGAGGGGAGAGATGAGAGAAAAAAAAGAAAGGATGTAAACCCCTTGATTGAAAGCACTAATAATGGATGGGAGCCTTTTAAGATGGAATGTATATAATTTGTGAGTAATCCTTATTTAGGGCGGGTGATATACAAAATTAGAACAATTTTGGTAAATAAGTTTCAAATATTGTATAGGAACGAAAAAATCCCTTTTATTTTCCTCTGAACAAAAATTTGGCTAAAGCCATCAATATGGCTTGGTCCACTTGGGCCGGCCCAAACGGGGATTTGCAGTCGTACCCATATTTGTGCCATCTTTTAAACTGTACCTTATTTTTTAAAAATATTAATTTGGTAGTCAGTTGACAAAAAAATCTGTAATAATATGACAATTACACCCCTGACAAAAAATTAATCGCGTGATCTGCAATCTCATTCGTGAAAAAAGATCTCCTCCTCTCAGCAGCTTTATCAAAATATCAGAAACTTGTCCAGATTCATCTTCAAAATCACACTTGCATGAAGTTGTTTCACCTTGAAGCTAAAACTTCATGCTAATGTAGCATGAAGTTGTTTTACGTTGAAGCTAAAACTTCATGCTAATATAGCATGAAGTTGTTTCACATTGAAACTAAAACTTCATGCTAATGCATGTTGAAGTTATTTTCTACAATTTTGTCATGAGTTTTATCCGAAACTTCAGTCTAAACATGCTAAAGTTATTTAATTCATTTGTTAAAACTTCAGTTTAAACATGCTGAAGTTATTTAGTTCATTTGCGAAAACTTCAGACTAAACATGCTTAAGCTTTTTAGTTTATTTGCTAAATCTTCAGACTAAACATGCTTAAACTTTTTAGTTCATTTGCTAAAACTTCAGACTAAACATGCTTAAGTTATTTAGTTCATTTGCTAAAACTTCAGACTATACTTGCTTAAGTTTTTAGTTCATTTGCTAAAACTTCATACTAAACATGCTTAAGTTTTTGTTTTGCAGTATGTAAATATCTAATGAGTTTTTTCTAATGCATGCTGAAGTTATTTAGTTCATTTGTTAAAATTTCATACCAAATCATGCTGAAGTTTTATCCTGCAGTCTACAATTTTGTGAATAGTCATGAAGGGTAAAAACGTCTTTAACAAAAAATTAGGTACGGATGCAAGTGAAAAAATAAAACAGATATAAGTTAAAAAGGGGCGACCAAATAGAGCGCCCCATGCGACTTTTACGGCCCAATCCAACTCCTAATTTAATAAGGTTTAATTTTAATGATTTTTTAAGCTCGGCCCATGTAAGCATGTGGATCATGAGGCTTGGCCGAGGCTAGGCTGAGTCGTCCCGGGGCTCAATGAACGTATTTAATTAAAAATATAAAAAAATATAGGGAACTGATCACGCCTAACTATGCCTTATAAAAAGGACTAAGCGGCCGCTGCAAAAATAATCTGGTTCAAGAGTCCGAAGTCGAATCCCACAGGGAACTAACCTATTTGCTACAACTTTTAGTATCGCTAATGATAAGCTCCGACAATTTTCAGAGTTCAAGATTTTATTTGATAACTAACAGAATTAGCTAAGGGAAAATGACAATAAAAACTATCGATAAGCAAAAATGAAGTTGAATGCAAGGGTAAAAGGATCTAGGGTTATTTATTTCCCCAACTGTCGGATTAACTCCTGACACATTAGCTATAATCTCGCCGTAACACTCTATAAAGATGATGAGTATTTATTTACCGTAATTATCTCTCGATCAATTACGATAATTTACTAGAAGCATTCTCTCGAACTACCCTAGCTGACAATTTTTACAACTCATAAATATCACACCAAAGCTTCGTTATCTCTAATCCCGCTTTTTAAATTCAAGTAATTAATCTCTTAACTTACTCGAAAGTGGCATTGTTCAACAACAATCTAATCAGGTGTTCTTTTTCATGCAACACAAGATAACTAGACACGATTAATCAAGGGCCCTTTCAATTAATTACAAGAAACACATAGTTGAACAATTATAGAGTAAAAATGGCTCAATTATATCAAAACGTAATCAAGACTTCATCAAACAATTGGTTCCATCAACCCTAGATGAAGAATTTAGCTACTCATACTACTATGCAAGATTAAAATATAAAAAGTCATAACCAACAATGGAATTAAGAAGAAGAAGATGAAAAACTCGTAGAGGAATTCTGCGTCTTGCTCCTTTTGTGTTCTTGTCTCCAAAGTTCTTCTAAAAACAGAGATACCCTTTTTTTGGGCGAGCTGGGCTTCATATAGGTCAAGGTTAGTCGCCTTTAAATTACAAAATTAGCCTTGGACTATTTTTCCAAGAAGCACGTGCGCCGCGCATTGACTGTGCACTTTGGTCAGTGTTCTGCCTGACTTGCGCGGCCAGTGCGCGGCCGCGCACCTGGAGGATTTTTATGCAACCTTTTTTCTTTCTTCTTTTTAAGCGCTCTAACCTCTGATTGGCCTTCAATGTTCCATATTAGCTCCAAAACACTTTTTAACGTCCTCATAGCCCGGAATTGCTCCTACAAAGCATAAAATTCTCAATTAGAGCAATTTGTTATCATTTAACACTCAAATATCAATAAAGTGCAGCCAAGTTAGAGTGAAAATGGTAGATAAACTACATAATTATAGCCTACTATCAATATCCTACACTTAAACCATTGCTCGTCCTCGAGCAATCAAACCACACTCTACAGAGGCCTAACTTTACTAAGAGATTTCCCTAACTCATCACACCAAGAATATTTCGCATAGATTGAGCACAGTAGTGTAACATCTTCACCTCAAGATTTGAATCCCACGCACCATGCAATATTCCTAACTTACTCATTTGCTCTAAAGCAGAGGTCAAGAATTATCTTTCCTTCATGAATCAAGTGCCTGCTCACATCAAAAGAGACTCATTCCACAATCAATAAAATTCACACACAATGAGGAACTTCAAAATAGAAAGAATTCACTCACCCTCATAAACTATATTCTTGTGCCACAAAAGATGCACCATAGTCTTGCCCGTAGTTTACTACTCTACTAATCGAGCTCATTCAGTCTAGGATCAAATAAGACTTTATTTGGTTGTAATGCAGGTTGTGGGTCGGTAGGATACATTTGTATATAAGAGTGACTATACCTCCCTAAGCACTTTACTACATATACTTTAACACTAAGTCCATACATATGTCAAACCAACACTCCACCTTCAAAGCAACGTATATTACCCCATACTTCTTTACGCACAATTACATTAAAAGCCACCAAAGGAATATTATTCACCACAATACAACTATTTTTTTGATTTTTTTTCTTTCTTTTTAAATTCAAGTGTCTTTTTCACCACAATGCACCTTTCTCCTTATTTCATTAGTTCCACTCAAAAGCCCCACCAACCACCCCACACTTTAACCTTTACAAGTTCATATCAATTCAAGTGTTCATGAGAGATGAACATGTTCAAATAGATGGTTAATTCAAGCAAAGGGGTAAGGCTTGTAATACGGTTTCCAAAGAAACAGGATTACAGGCTCAAAGGGGTTAACTACGAGACATAACAATTAGGCGGGTGTAATATATATGGCTCAACAAAGACACGCCTATATCACTTCCAAGACTGAATAGGAATATTATTTCACTTTGCTAATACACGGGGCAAAAAAAGGCATCAAATGCAGTGCACAGAATACAACAAGCCTCACACACACATGGCACAAGAGTCACTCCAGATTGGATCATCAAAACACTCTAGTCAGGGTACTTAAGCCGAGTTAAGAACATACAATTTAAGACACTCTTACAAGAATCAACAATTGAGCCTAAGAGTCACATTAAAGTACCCGCTATATTCAAGGCATAACGAAGTTAAGAGATCCTATTTCCAATTCATCCCATAGCCCACAGGTTCCTAACCTAAAAAAAATAAAAACTAACTACACCGGTTCAAACGAAACCCTTGGAAAAGAACCGTGGTCCTAAGAAAAACCAAGGGGGAGTTGATACACCACTACAAAAGAAAATTTTTTTGTTTTTTTTCTTCAACTTGAATCCCTCAAGAAACCCGTCGAATGATATCCATCGTCGGGACAAATCGAACTTTTGAATAAATTAATTAACTAACGAAACTACACTACTTTACATACTCTATACATACAATATACATACAAAATATCCCCCGCCCCACACTTAAATTGTCGCATGTCCCCATGCCACACAAAATAAAAAATTCGAGGTAAAGGAAACTTCCCTGGTACATCAATCCTGATCGGAGATAGTTCCAGGGTCGAGATGGCAAGCCCTCCCCAACGCACACAGCCATGCCATGATCTTCTTCTCAAATTTTACATTTTGGGTCTCTAGTGCATCAACTCGAGCCCCTAATTCTGTGACAGAAATGCGGAACCCTGCCATTTCATGATCTAAGGTCGTCATCTGCGTATTCTATCTGACCATAGATTTTCCCTCAGCCTCCGCAACTTGCTCGTGTGGGGGTGATTCAACCCCAACCTCGGCCTCCGCCTGCCCTTCACTCCCTCCTCTGGCGCATCAGAGTCATAACTGTCAGCTCTGCCAGGTACCACATGATCCTTCCCTATGATTACTTTATATGCCCGGAACTTTGGTTCTTTCTTCACTCTTCCATCCACGTTCTTGTTCTCTAGCACCCGTGCTTCCTGTCATGACTAGTGAAGGGAAGAAGAACCCATACCTCTGCACTGGACATTCTCATCGCGAATAACCTTAGCCACATCGAAATCGTGTCCATTCATGAAGCACCAGATCAATGCAGCTCTGGGACCATTCACCTCAGTGGTGTTGGATGAAGGCAGCAGGCGGCTATTGATGATATAAAGTCAACACTTCCCTTTAAAGATGAGTGAGGCCGAGTGAAACTTCTTTCGCGGCGTAACCCACACTATGTCTTTGTTTGGCACACATATTGTTCTTAAAAACAGGTTCCAGGTGGTTGGTTCTTGCCTATACGTATCATAATAGTCCTCCACCCCACCAAATACTGGAAACTGGTACGCCCTCCTAATGGTGTCTATCGATGCATCAACACTCTTCTGTCGTACAGTGCTGTTGATACCCAATTTTTCTATATATTTTTAAATATGCATAAATACCTTAAAAATGGAATATATATGCATATATAAGCATACACAAGGTTTTTATAATTTTCCCCATAATTTTAAGGGTTTAAATTGATTTGTTTTGTCCCCTTTTTATTCATAAAATCCAATAATTATTTCCAAAATTATTTTTATGATGATTTATTCATTCAAATTCTATACTTATTCCAAAATGTAATTAATATAATTTTTATAATTACATTTGGTATTTTTCAAGCTAAATTGCATATAATTGCAATGTTAGCCCATTTTAATGTATAATTATATCCTATACATATAAAATTGGCCTCTATATTTTTGAAATGATAATTATACATTTTAATCATTTTGATATAGAAAATTATGCTCAGAAAAAATTATTTATTATTTTATTAAAATCAAAATAGGGAAATTGGCTATTTAAATCATAACCAAATTTGGCTTTCAAATTATAGCCCAAAATTGAGCCAACTCCTAAACCAATTTCCTACCCAATTACCCGACCCAGATCCAATAAACTCCTACCCAAATCCGGAACCCGTTTACCCGGTCTAATCCTGACCGTTGATCTCCCATATCAACGGTCAAAATAAACCCTTCCTTTTTAATTCTAAAAGATCCCTAACACTATGTCATTCCCAAACCCTTGTCGCCTTCAGATGCTCTCTTCTCTTCTCTTCTCTCAACCTAACCCTAGCCACCTCAACCGCCGCCTCCTTCTCCGACCATCTCCGGCGACCACCTTTCAACCCCAAGCCTCCAATGGTTCCCCTCTCACCTTGCTCATCATCTCTGAGGCCTTCAAGGGCCCTGGGCCATGCCGACTTGCGTCTGGGGTTTCTGTTTTGGTTGATTCATAGCTTCTCCGGTGTGATTTTGGGAAAAATCACACCATATTTGTTACGATCTTTGAGGTTTACAACAGGTTATTCCGTTTCTATTTGGGTTTCCGTTGAAACCCTAACTTTTGTTTAGTCTCTTAGATTCGTGCTATTTTTTACGATTCAAGTATGTTTCTTTCTATGTTCTACACTGATTCTCAAACCTCTCCTTAAAAAATCATCGGCTTTAAACCGTTTTACTTTCTTTAAAGTTAGGGTTTCTCGGAATTTCTTTCACATTCGTTTAAACTGACTTTTCTTTATGTTTAAACCTTTTCCTTGCATATCTCGAATGATTCTATGTTCTTACAACTTTTTTAACTCGCCTCTGTTAAAAGCCCTGAATTTAGGTCTTCTTTGTTTGGGTTCTATGTGTTAGCATGACTACTCGATTCTTGTTAAGTTTATGTGGTTACCATACTTGTGTTTATTGAGTCTTTAGCTTACTTGTGTGATTGTATTCATTCCTGTTTGTTCATCTCTTGCCTCCTTCTGTCGATATTGCTGACCCTGCCTGTTTGCTACGACTGTTTGCTCTTCTCTATATATATGTTGAAGTATGGAATCATGACTCTCTCTTGACTGATTCTGATTTCCTTATTTGATGGTCTGATTGAGAGGATTCTTTTAAAACCCTTGAATTCTACTCGTCTGTTTAAACTAATTGATTCCATTACCTTATTTTCTGTAGTACTTTATTTTTACTGAACCCTTTCCTTAATTTAAGTTTCTGAATTTAGTCCTAATTGACTGCCCTATGCTTAATGAACTTTGATTCCTTCCTTATTAGTCACGTACTGATTCTTTATTGCCTTATATGCTACTGGTTCTTACCGTTTGAATTAAAATCCCTTAACTTAAGGGAGTACTTGCTGTGATTTTATGATGGATTGATTCTGAGTTCCTTAATTACCATGCTACTATGATTCTTACCTTATTTTACTACCCGTTTTTCAACTATAAAAACTCTAGTCTTTCACTAACATAGACGAACACACACACTTCTCAACTCTCTCTTTTACACACATACTCTCTACTGTTCTTCTCTTGATTACTTGCTACTATTGTTAGTCGGCTGCAAGCCAAGACTGGTTATTCTATTTGCCTATTCTTCATTTTGTACTTGTTACCTTCCAACTGGTATGTCTTCAATTTATGTTTAAAGCTTCAAAACAATATGTTTCTTTGGGTATTTCGATTCATCTTGTTTTTAATCTGCTTCTACTTATGGTTTAGTTGTTCTACTTGTAATTAGTCTGTATACTATGCTCAACATGTTACTACCCCCCCTCCCTGCATGTTTCAACATGATTCTGCTTCACTTATGTCTTCTTCAATTCCTAGTATACTACAACATGCACCACATGTTACTTAGTCTCTATGCTATACCCTGAACCTCTTCTTAAACCTATGTGAAACTATGTTTATCATGTGTTGTCCTCTTTGGTACTCCCTCAATCTGTTTCTATTAAGTTCTTGGCATGAACTCTTTGTGACAAACTATGTCTGTGACTGTTTAGGTGTTTGTACAGGCCTGTGATACTTTAGTACTTCTCTAATGTTGACTTGTATACAAACCTGTTTCTATGTACGACCTATGTGTCCCCAATCCCTGCCTCTTTGTTTGTGGTTGTCTCTCTATGTTCTGTGTACTGTTTGGTGCTGGTTATCCCCTGTTCTTTTCAAAACTATTTTCCTAAGCCACTCACTTACTAATATGTAAACCTATTTCAAATAAACTATTTTCAGAAATGCTTTCTTAACTCAACTCTTTTTCAAATCACCTCCTGCACCACACTTTATTCTTATACCCTTAAGTTCTGCCCCCTTAGTGTGAGCATTACTTTGGGACCCTTGAGCTCCCTCTGAACTCTGACACACTGAGGCTGGCACTTCCACATTGCACTTGTTCAATTCTTGGTTACTAAGTCTAGGTGTAAGCACTGCCCAGGATCCTTGAGATCCTTAGGGAACTTTGATGCACCTAGACTCTGATTTGTCTGCGGAATTGAGGCATATGAGGCCATTGGAGGCTTTGGGAAATCTGGGCCTAATTGAAGGCTCCCTATAGAGTAGTTTCTTGATTTTCTATTTTTGTAATTCATTCATTGGACTGTAATAATTTGTAAATAACTCTTGGGGAATGGATAGTAAAAAGGAAAGGGGTAACTATGCATGCTATAGATCTAAAAGGGTAGAAACCATTCTCTTAGGTTTACATTTCCTATGTGCGCAATAGAAAAATCATGTTTAGGACTTACATGTGCAAAGAATATCATGCATTAGAAATCATGCTCTTTAGGATTTTTTTAAACATTGTTCAACACTTTACTGCAATACTGTTATATCACTTAGGAAAATCCTGTTCAGTACTAACAATGGAAAAACTGCTATCATGTGATTCTATCTATGCATCCTGAAAAAATGTAATCAGAATCCTGCCTTAAGACGAGTGTTAACAAAAAATGTGCCATCATTCTTACCATGTTACACATAGAAATCATGTTCTAGGTAAACAATTAATAAACCTATCACTTTTGCATATCTTGAAAGCATGTCAAAACACTGCAATGTTTTGTGCATTTAGAGACCTTGTTTAGGATTTTGATTCTGCACCATTCCGCATCTTCGTGCATTAGATATCATGTCCTTAGGATTGCATCTCATTCGTTTAGGCACACCTAGCCTAATTACTGATAAAAACAAATGCATTCAATTCTCGTAATCAACTGATAACAAGTCTGTATTCTGAACACGTAGGGCGACATGTTCTAGGTAATACAATGTTGAACATATCTCCTCTAAGTAATACTGGTAATTGGTACATACTATCTCACACCTAGACAATCCTTAGGTGATTAATTTGTCTAAAATGGAGAATCTGCCTTCCTGTATATGTTGCTCAATGCTTAAAAGGTTTCAAATCAGTAGGTAAATTGATTAGGACCCCTTTCTGAGTAATAAAAATAGGCCTGCATATCTGTCTATGTTCTGAACTCACTTAGGTACCATGTCTTAGGATTCTGAATTTAAATACTGCCCTTAACTGTGTTTGAGTCGTGCTGTCTAATTGTATTACTTGTGGAGGTAAACTTGAGCCTTTACTTGCTTTTTTCTATGTTCCTATTAACTGCAGTCCTATATGCTTTCGTCTGTCGCCCTAGAATTTTAACTTTTAAACCTGAGGGTCTGCTTAGTACCTCCCTCTTAGGATAGTAGTCCTAACCTCCTCCGGGACTGATAATAGGGGGCGTGACAGCATGGCGACTCTGCTGGGGATGTATCTAGGATTTTACCATTTCAAACGGCTTTGTGAACTTGTGTTTACTTTATTAATACTTGCGACCTTTCCCTTTCCCCTTTTTATGTGCAATTACTTGTCTATTTCTTTAAGCATTCTTCAAAAGTAACTGACATGCTCTTTCTGTTTCCTTCCTTTGTAACCGCTTTTAAATTATAAACTGCTATATTTACTGATTTCATAACGTGCAAATACATGACAATGTGTCTTTAATTTTTATTCATTATTGCGTAATCATGCTCAACATTCATACTCCACTCGTGCCAAAAAAATACCATAGCAACGCTTGATGAGTGGTTGCGCTCTTCCTATATTATTACCCCTAAATTCGGAAAGGCTTATTTGCGGTAAAACTAGTCGATCAGCGGTGCAGTCGACAGTTCCGTGCCTTTCCCCCTTGAGTTGTCCGCTCGAGGGTACCAGTCTAAAACTTCATAGAAACCTTACTCCATTATGTTGTTTCATGCATCATGGTCAAACCTAGCCAGTCTAAAGTATGGTCCGCACGATAGCTTTTAAGATTGCCTTATCCAAAAGTCCACTGGGTTTCCCTAAACCCAAATGGACATCATCATGTTCTGTGCATTTATTTGGAGAACTATATGCTTTATTCCAATTGTTGGTGTTAAATAGTCGAGTTTGGTGGGGGTAAGGGTCTAACCTTGTTTGCCTTGCAGAAAAATGAGGCACGAAGTCCCCAAATTCGGCATGGTCTCCAATATCACTCCAAGATTGCTAAGTTGGTGGGAAGATTTACACTCTAGTGACAAAGCTCTTGTCGGGAAATACTTGGTCAATCTACCATCTCTCCTAGAAATCCAGCCTAACAACATGATAATAGAGGCTGCTACCCTGTTCTGGGATTGTGAGAGGTCCGTGTTCCTCTTTGGGGACATTGAAATGTCACCTTTGCTGGAGGAAATAGGAGGATTGGCTGGCCTAGTATGGGAAACCCCGGGGTTGCTAATGCTTGAAAAACGCACAGGCAAAGGTTTCCTCAAAATGATGGGTCTGAAGAAGAATGCAAAACTGGTATGATTAAAGAAGTCATACATCCCTTTTGACTACTTGTACGATAGGTACGGTCACAACAAATCATACCATACCTACCACGATGAGTTTGCCATCACATCCTTGGAACACATCCACTGTAGAGTATTCGTCTTCATGTTTTGCTTCTTGGGTCTGATCGTGTTTCCAATAAAGAAGGAGAGAATCCACAATAGATTAGCCATGGTAACCAAGACACTAATGGAAGGAACTGATGGGAAAAACTTCAGTATTGTGCCCATGATTATTGCAGGCATATATCGAGCCTTGGAAAAGTGTCAACGAGGGGCAAGACATTTCGAAGGTTGAAATCTACTACTTCAGTTTTGGCTCATGGAACATCTCCAAAAGGGCGAGTACCGACAAGAAGTTCATCGAAGAGTTTGGGATAACCACATCTCTTTCCACCATCCAAAGCAAATGAATTACATCCCCGACATGTTTGCTCAGCCTGAGAACGCCAAAGGATGGGTGGAGCTCTTTGGTAATCTGACTGAAGAATAGGTACAATGGATGTTCGAGTGGTTTCCGTCAGAGGAGCTCATCACCCGTTCCAGAGATGCACCGTTCCTAATACTAATTGGTCTAAGAGGAACATACCCTTACGTCCCTCTTCGAGTTATGAGGCAAGTCGGTAGGAAGAAATTCATACCCAGGGTCGACAAGATGAGCCATCTTCGAGCTGACTTCCAAAATGACAATAGTCCTCACAAGTGACAAGCCCAACACATGTGGCACTGCAAGATTGTAATGGAGAAGGACACCATCGATCCAGTAAGATTCCATGCCGATTGTACCCCTTTCTATCCTGGTTGGTTGGCAGAAAATTGGGGTGGTCTGAGCGAGCCAGGGTTCGTTCAGGGCTACAGGGTTATAGATGAAAAGGCCGAGGCACAAGTCAAAAACAACCAGCTGTGCAAGAGGATCCGTGAGTGTGAGGATGAGCACCGCGAAATAAATGAGTCTAACAAGAAACTGATTGAGGAATGGAAGGACATGGCTATCAGTACCAACAGAAGGTTAGGGTATTTGGAGCGAGGCATAGTGAAGCTGGAGGGATCGACGGAGGACATCTATCCAGAGCATACCTATTGTTGGGGCTTCGCGAGTTGGGGGAGCTGTACGAGGGAAGCAAGAATGTCGAGTATGGGGAAGGTCCTTCTGGGGCCAAGTAGATATGAATGTCTTTCTTTTACTGTATCAATGTCATAAGTCCAATGGCCATTAGTGACCTTTACTTCCTGTTTATTTAGTATCATTTTGGGGTTCATCTATTTTCTTATCAATAAAATGATGCATTTAGCGTCTTAAGTTCTCCAAATCAATTTGTCGCTAGGCCTACCTCGAGCACAAAAGAGGTCCCCAAATTAGGACGCGTTTTACATTCCCGCACTATGTGTTTAAATACCGCAATACTTTTCATAATCCTCGCTGACTTGACTACTTTTTGTTTTTGTTTTCCTCTTTATTTATTTATTTATTCCCCTCCCCAAAGGTTAGTTCGTGCACTCTGGCATCATCATCCTATCTTACAAGATCCAGGGGCCCTCCACCCTCTCATCCTCGTAGTCCTCCCAAAGGCAAGAACAACGGAAAAAAGAAAATGGAAGATTCAGGCAACAGCAGAAATGAGAATGTGGTTGAACTGGTAGAGACCACTGATGGCCAGGGTATTCGGATTCAGAATGAAACTGTGTCGCAGCTGGAACTAAAGTTGTTAAAGTTTCAAGAAGAGCTTGATCAAGTTCGGAATCTAGCAAACCTGTCATTCTCCATCAACGTCCCAGACGTCAATATCCAGAATCCTACACCTCCTCAAAACATCCCAAAACAGCAAAATCATCCCACAGCTCATCATCACACCACCCCACCAAAGAACCAAACTCTTCCAGCACACTGCAATGCCTTCCATACTCCAAACAACACCCCGCTGCTTATCCCAGAACCTCAGAACTCCACAAATGACCATTTCCACACTCGTGCTCCAGGCCACCATAATAATACCATCTACGTGGAGACCATTCCACACTCCACTCCCCTATCACATACAAACTTGAGTCTGATGAAAAGGACATGCTTATAAAGAACTTAGGAAGCTGACCAACCGGGTTTCGGCATCGAAGGAATCAAGGGAGTCGAAGGGTGGAACTATGAAAACCTCTACATACAGCCCGATGTCGAACTGCCCGAGGGATACAAACCTCTAAGTTTGAAATGTTTGATGGTACAGGTGATCCAAGGGTCCACCTGAGAACTTATTGTGACAAGCTGGTTGGAGTAGGGAAGGATGAAAGGATCTGCATGAAGCTGTTCATGAAGAGCTTGAAAGGAGATGCATTGTCTTGGTACGTCAGCCAAGATCCCAAGAAATGGTTGAATTGAGTGAGTATGGCATCTGACTTTATGGACAGATTCAGGTTCAACACAGAGAACGCACCAGACGTGTTCTATATTCAGAATTTGAAAAAGAAGCCCACAGAGACATTTCGCGAGTATGCTACTCGTTGGAGGTCCGAAGCTGCCAAGGTCAGACCCGCCTTAGAAGAAGAGCATATGAACAAGTTCTTTGTCCGGGACCAGGACCCGTAGTACTATGAACGGTTGATGATGATTGAGAACCACAAGTTCTCCGACATTATCAAATTTGGTGAACGGATTGAAGAAGATATCAAGAGCGGTATGGTCACAAATTTTGAAGCCTTGCAAGCTACAAACGAGGCTTTGCAGTCTGGTGGTGTGTCTAAGAAAAGAGACGTGGGAGCCGTGATGGTTGCACAAAGAACCAAATCCCCACTCAAATACCAAACTTACCCAACACCTCCACTCACATATCAACCAACCCCAAATTACCAAGCACCCTCATACCAAGCTCCACCACCAACTTATCAATCAACTCCACCACCGACATATCAACATGCTTCACCCATATACTCACAACCCGCTCTTGTCTACCACACTTATAATTCCCAACTATCTCATTACCAATCACCCCCTACCCGTAAAATATTCCCTAGACCTCGTCCTAATTTTGATCACAGACCTTCAAAACAGTAAACCGCCATCGATGAACCCATGGACCAGCTGTATGGGAAGCTCAAAGCTGTTGGTTATGTCACCCCCATCCCTGCTGCAACCCCTGAGAATCCTTCTCAATAGGTCAACCCAAACAAGTCATGTGCATACCACTCCGGCATGAAGGGGCACTTCATCGATGAGTGCCGCTCTTTGAAGTACAAGATATGATCCCTGATTGACAACAAGGTCATCGTGTCAAAGGAATCCGCTCCAAACGTCCGCAACAATCCTCTTCCAGACCATAAGGGTAGAGGCATCCACTTGATTGAAATAGAAGATGATTGGGACCTCGAGGGATCAATCGGGTTGATCGCAGAAGGCGATGATCCAAAGAAACCTGCAATCACTCTCAACCCGATCATAGTCCAGATTCAACCATCTGAGGATGCTGAGGTAAATATGTCCATGCCTCTTGAGTTTGAAGCAGCGTCACCTGCAAGGACACAAGTATCAATTGAAGTTGAGTTCGTGTCTCCGGAAAATGTACCCGCACCATTTAAGGTTGCAGTCTTGCCACCCCAGGCATATGTTCCATTCGAAGTGAGGGTAACTGCACCAATCATGGTGGTGATATCGAACACACCACCTTTCTATACAGATGTTGTACCATGGGACTATATAGCCAAGGCGAAAAGGAAAGGCAAAGTCAAGACTGACGAATCTGTTGCAGCGCAGGTATGAAAAGAACTGGTAGAGTCTATACCCCTGAACATCTGGCTGAATCCAGCAGGCATGCTTCCAATCGGCCTCCTATTATCGAGACATGTCCGGACGACCTTTGGAGGAAAGTACAGGCCAAGGAGTATTCGGTCATCGACAAGTTGAACAAAACGTCAGCGCAAATATCCATCCTCTCTTTGCTGCAGAATTCCGAGACGCACAAGAATGCTTTATTGAAGGTGTTGAACGAAGCCTATGTGCCAAACAACATCACTAGTGGAGAAATGACTAATATGGTGGGACAAGTGTTGGAGAGTCACAAGATCACTTTCCATGAGGACGAGCTACCTTTTGAAGGGCTGGGCCATAATAAAGCACTGCACATAACTATGCAATGCGAATATTATTTCATCACCAGAATCCTGATCGATGGGGGATCCAGTCTTAACATCTGCCCGTCGATAACGCTCAAGAAATTGGGTAAAGGGCTGCATGAGATAAAGGATGGAGCGATCAACGTGAAAGCCTTCGATGGATCTCAGAGATCCACCATTGGTGAGATCAGCCTATGCCTTCAAATTGGCCAACCTGGTTCGAGGTGGACTTCCAAGTGATAGATGTGCCAGCGTCCTACAATCTGTTATTGAGACGACCCTGGATCTATGATGATGGGGCCGTAGCATCAACGCTACATCAGGCAGTGAAGTTTGAGTGGAACCACCAAGAGGTGATTATTCATGGTGATAGTAGCAACCCTATTTACAGTCGCCCGACTATTCTGGTGATTGAAGGAAGAAAGAAGCTGGTGGAGAAACTTACCACCACATTGAACGGGTCAACACTATCAACAAAGACAAATGGTGGGATAGCAAGATCGCAAGTATGATGAATTGGCGAGGGTACAACCCAGGTAAAGGGATCGGCAAGAACCTTTAGGGGGATCTCCAAACCTATCAAACTCAAGAAGCACGACACCACTTTCGGTTTGGGATAAGAATACACTTGGGAAGAATTCAAAAACTGGTCTCCACCATGGCGCGGTCCCTATTACCCTTTGGAGCAACCAATACCGCATCTGGAGCAGACCTTCCAACAGGCCGGCGTTATTTATGGATCAAACGAAGAAGAAGCACTTGCAACAATGAGGAACTTGTTTCTGGAGGACAGTGATATGGACTGCTGTGTTATTTTCAAGGAGGAGGGGGAGTAAGGCCCTTCTATACAGGCTGTGAGCAGAGGGAGGTACCTCAAGAATTGGACTGTCAGGACAACCAAAGCCTGACGAGCTTCGGGGTAGCAAGGCTAAAACAAGCATTATTCACTATTTTCTTTACAAAATGATTTCCTTTTTCGCATTTTAATTCCTGCAATAAGATCTTCAATGTTCAAAACAATCGTTGAGTTTATCAAAATCGTTTTTGAATTTTTCTTATGAATCAATATTTATTGCTATCATATTTCTCTCATTGCTTTACCTATACATCATTACTATTACCTGTCTTGATGAACCGATGACTGTGACATGCAACGAGACAACGCAACAAACAGACGTAGATTCAAAAGAAGATGACATACCTGACGATATTGTCAAAGAAGTTGAGAATTTTGAGAACAGACCTAAGTCCAACCTGGACGAGACTGAAATCATCAACCTGGGAGATTCAGACAACATCAAGGAAACACGAATTAACATTCATTTGTTGCCGTCAGAAAAGAAAGAATACGCAGAATTTCTAAAGGAGTATGAGGAAATATTCGCCTGGTCATATGGAGACATGACTGGTCTAAGTACGTCTATTGTGGCTCACAAATTTCCAACCAATCCAATGTGTCCACCGGTAAAACAAAAGCTCAGAAATTTCAAACCCGACATTTGAAAATCAAAGAAGAAGTCACCAAGCAGATCAATGCCAAGGTTCTTAGGATAGTTGAGTACCCGACATGGTTAGCCAACATTGTTCCAGTACCAAAGAAGGATGGGAAGGTCAGAGTCTATGTCGACTACCGGGATATCAACCGGGCTAGTCCGAAAGATGACTTCCCTTTGCCAAATATACATATCATGATTGGCAATTGCGCCAAGCATGAATTACAATCATTCGTGGATTGCTTCGCTGGTTATCATCAAATCTGGATGGATGAGGAAGATGCTGAGAAAATGACTTTTATTACACCATGGGGAGTGTACTGTTACAAGATGATGCCATTCGGCTTGAAGAATGTAGGGGCCACCTACATGAGGGCTATGACCACCATCTTCCACGACATGATTCACAAGGAGATCTAGTTATACGTGGATGATATTATTATCAAGTCTAGGAAAGCCACTGAACCCATGGAAGATTTGAGGAAGTTCTTCAAAAGGTTGCGGAGATACAATCTGAAGCTGAACCCCGTGAAGTGTGCATTCGGGGTTCCTGCTGGAAAGTTACTCGGGTTCATTGTCAGCCGCCGAGGGATAGAATTGGATCCGTCAAAGGTCAAAGCCATTTAAGAACTACCGCTGCCAAGGAACAAGAAAGATGTGACGAGTTTCTTGGGGAGACTTAATTACATCAGCCGATTCATAGCACAGTCTACAGTTATCTGTGAGCCGATTTTCAAGATGCTGAAGAAGGACGCTGTAACAAAGTGGACCGATGATTGTCAAAAGGCTTTCGACAAAATCAAGCCATACCTGTCAACACCACCAGTCTTTTTACCGCCTGAGTCAGGTAGAACTCTATTACTCTACCTTGCAGTGTTAGATGGAGCTTTCGGCTGCGTTCTGGGGCAGCACGATGAAACAGGAAGAAAGGAGCAAGCCATTTATTATCTCAGCAAGAAGTTCACTCCGTACGAGGCTAGATATTCTCTATTGGAACACACTTGTTGTGCTTTGAATTGGGTAGCTCAAAAGCTGAGGCATTACTTTTGTGCCTACACAACGTATCTCATATCGAGGATAGATCCATTGAAGTACATATTTCAGAAGCCCATGCCCACGGGAAATCTAGCCAAGTGGCAAATTCTGCTGAGTAAGTTCGATATTATCTATGTGACTCAGAAAGCGGTCAAGGGACAAGCACTGGCAGACCATCTTGCTGAGAACCCTGTAGACGGAGAATACGAACCTCATAAAATGTATTTTCCTGATGAAGAGGTATCATTCATAGGAGAAGACATTGCAGAATCCTATGAAGGTTGGAGAATATTTTTTGATGGAGCGACGAACTTCAAGGGAATTGGCATTGGAGCAGTCCTAATATCAGAAACCAGTCAGCATTATCCGGTATCTGCCAAACTCAAATTCCCCTGCACCAACAATATGGCAAAATATGAAGCCTGTATCTTAGGGCTCAATATGGCCATTGACATGAACGTCCAGGAGCTGTTAGTGATTGGTGACTCAGATTTGCTGGTACATCAGGTACAAGGAGAGTGGATACCAAGAACTTCAAGATACCGCCGTATCTGCACCACGTATAGGAATTAAGAAAGAGGTTCACAAAGACGGAATTTTTGCATGTCCCCAGAATCCAAAATGAGTTCGCCGATGCATTGGCTACTTTGTCCTCAATGATCCAACACCCGGACAAGAATTTCATTGATCCTATTCCCATAATGATCCATAATCAGCCAGCTTATTGTGCCCATGTAGAAGAGGAAGCAGACGGAAATCCTTGGTTTCATGACATCAAAGAGTATTTGGCAAAGGGAGATTACCCTGAGCTTGCGAATCCCACTCATAAATGCACACTTCGAAGACTATCCAACAACTTCTTTCATAGCGGAGGAATCCTATATAGGAGGACTCCCGATTTGGGATTATTACGTTGTGTCAACGCAAGGAAGCATCCAAGCTGCTAGAGGAGATTCATGCTGGGACCTGTGGCCCGCATATGAACAGTTTTGTTCTGGCAAAGAAGATACTTCAAGTTGGTTACTTTTGGATGACTATGGAAATGGACTGCATCCAGTATGTTCAGAAATGCCACCATTGTCAGATACACGTAGATATGATAAAGATACCTCCAAACAAGCTCAACACAACAAGCTCACCATGGCCGTTCACCGCTTGGGGCATGGACGTTATTGGACCAATCGATCCTGCCGCCTCCAACGGACACAAGTTCATTCTGGTAGCCATCGAATATTTCACCAAATGGGTCGAAGCAGCATCCTACAAAGCAGTGACTAAGAAAGTCGTGGAAGACTTTGTCCAGACCGTATTGTTTGTGGATTCGGGATTCCTGAGTCAATCATCACTGACAATGGTTCCAATCTCAACAGTGACCTGATGAAAGCTATGGGTGAGGATTTCAAGATCAAACACAAGAATTCCACAGCTTACAGACCTCAGATGAATCGAGCTGTAGAAGCCCCCAACAAAAACATCAAGAAGATACTAAGAAAGATGATAGAAAGGCACAAGCAGTGGCATGAGAAGTTATCATTTGCCTTATTGGGATATCGCACCACAGTTCGCACCTCAATAGGGGAAACTCCCTATATGCTAGTTTATGGTACTAAGGCTGTTCCTGCCGAAGTCGAGATTCGATCTCTAAGAATTATACAAGAATCTGAGCTCAGCGACACAGAATAGGTAAAGAGACATTATGAGCAACTAGCCCTCATAGACGGAAAGAGAATGAATGCAGTCTGTCATGGTCAACTCTATCAGAACAGAATGACCCGATCCTTCAACAAGAGAGTCAAGCCTAGACAGTTCACACCAGGGCAACCGGTGCTGAAGAAGAACAAACACGTAGAGAATTTTCATCACAATTACAAATGCCAAATTTCGATGTCCACACCAAGAACAAACATGGTCAAAATCACAATGCTCGAAACCATCAAACCTGTCGGCATCCGCTATCAATATAAATAATGCTCCATAGTCGCAACGCCCGCAATAATCACAATGCCATAGTCTGCTATCAGCTAAGAAACTATACTGTCATCTGTTATTTTATTCATTGCATAAGGCTACCATTATGCCTTCCGAGGTTAAGCTTTACCTCCATCTACATCATTGCATAAGGCTACCATTCTGCCTTCCAAGACTAAACATTTTCTCCATCTGCATTTGCATCAAGTCATAAGGTTACCATTCTGCCTTCCGAGATTAAACGTTGTCTCTATCTGTATTTGCATCATTGCATAAGGCTACCCTTCTGCCTTCCAAGGTTAAGCTCTACCTCCATCCGCATCTCTGCATAAGGCTACCATTCTGCCTTCTGAGGTTAAGCTCTACCTCCATCTACATTGCATAAGGCTACCTTTTGGCCTTTCGAAACTAAAAGTTGTCTCCATCCGCATTCGCATCTCTGCATAAGTCTACTATTCTGCCTTCCAACTTGCATTAAGGCTACCATTATGCCTTCCAAGACTAAACAGTGTCTCCATCTGCATTTTTTTCATAAGGCGACCATTCTGCCTTCCACTTGCATAAGGCTACTTTTCTGTCTTTCGAGGCTAAGCTCTGCCTCCAATTTACTTTTTCTTCGAATGCTATCTCAAGCACTGTTTATTTTGCTTTTTCTACGGGCTAAGCTCCGCCCTTCAATTCGCAAGACTAAGCTCTGTCTTTTCAGCATCATACTATTGCATTTCCATGGGCTGAAATATCGCCAACTTATCCAAAGGAATCATCGTTCGGAGGCACCATTTTCATGGCTCGGGAACACCATGCCATGGCTTGAGGATCTCTTTCAACCTCTGCATATCATTATTCAAAGGCATCATGGTTCGGAGGCACCATCCTCATGGCCCGAGAACATCATTTTCATGGCCTGCGAATCCTGCATCGAGCAATTCATAGCCCAGGACATCAGGGTCTGAGAACGTCATCCTTAACCTTTCGAAGACATCATTCATGGTTCGACGGGAATTTTCATCATGTTTAAATTACGCACAATATATGCTTGTATTATTTATTTGCAGGTAATCCGGCAAGCAAACTTCCATCCCGGCAGGAGCGATCCCGATCCAGTTCTTCTAACAATCCCGTAAACCGTTTGTGCGCCCAACCCTATACTTTGTGTCCGTTCTTGTAAAACTTCATCAGTATACTTCACCGATGACTCCTGAACTACATACGGCCTGATTCCTGTAAAACCAGGGATATGTAAGCAGCTCAGAAACTAGGGTGCGGTCGGAATCTCTCCAAACCATTTCACTCGGACAGAATTAGCCATCTTGTCTTTACCCGACAACTCTTTCATCCTTCCCGGGTAAAGAGGGGCAGCTGTTGATACCTAATTTTTCTATAAATTTTTAAATATGCATAAATACCTTCAAAATAACATATATATATATATATATGCATATATAAGCATACACAAGGTTTTTATAATTTTTCCCATAATTTTAAGGGTTTAAATTGATTTGTTTTCTCCCCTGTTTATTCATAAAATCCAATAGTTATTTCCAAAAAAATTGTTATAATGATTTATTCATTCAACTTCTACACTTATGCCAACATGTAATTAATATAATTTTTTTGCATTTTTATAATTACATTTGGTATTTTTCAACCTAAATTGCATATAATTGCAATGTTGGCCCATTTTAATGTATAATTATATCCTATACATGTAAAATTGGCATCTATATTTTTAAAATGATAATTATACATTTTTAATCATTTTGATATAAAAAATTATCCTCAGAAATAATTATTTATTATTTTATTAAAATTAAATTAGGGAAATTGGCTATTTAAATCATAACAAAATTTGGCTTTCAAATTCTAGCCCAAAATTGAGCCAACTCCTAAACCAATTTCCTACCCAATTACCCGACCCAGATCCAATAAACTCCTACCCAAACCCGGAACCCGTTTACCCGATCTAATCCGACCGTTGATCTCCCAGATCAACGGTCCAAATAAACCCTTTCCTTTTTAATTCTAAAATATCCCTAACCCTATGTCATTCCCAAACCCCCGCCGCCTTCAGATGCTCTTGTCTTTTCTCTTCTCTCAACCTAACCCTAGCCACCTCAACCGCCGCCTCCCTCTCCGGCCATCTCCAGCGACCACCTTTCAACCCCAAGCCTCCAATGGTTCCCCCCTCACCTTACTCATCACCTCTGAGGCCTTCAAGGGCTCTGGGCCATGCCGGCTTTCGTCTGGGGTTTCTGTTTTGGTTGATTCATAGCTTTTCCGGTGTGATTTTGGGAAAAATCACACCATATTTTTTTACAATCTTTGAGGTTTACAACAAGTTCTTCCATTTCTATTTAGGTTTCCGTTGAAACCCTAACTTTTGCTTAATCTCTTAGATCCGTGATATTTTTTACGATTCAAGTATGTTTCTTTCTATGTTATACACTAGTTCTCAAATCTTTCCTTAAAAAATCATCGGCTTTAAACCGTTTTACTTTCTTTAAAGTTAGTGTTTCTCGGAATTTCTTTTACACTCGTTTAAACTGACTTTTCTTTATGTTTAAACCTTTTCCTTACATATCTCGAATGATTCTATGTTCTTACTGCTTTTTCAACTCGCCTCTGTTAAAATCCCTAAATTTAGGTCTTCTTTGTTTTGGTTCTATGTGTTAGCATGACTACTCGATTCTTGTTAAGTTTCTGTGGTTACCATACTTGTGTTTATTGAGTCTTTAGCTTACTTGTGTGATTGTATTCATTCATGTTTGTTCATATCTTGCCTCCTTCTGTCGACATTGCTGACCCTGCCTGTTTGCTACGACTGTTTGCTCTTCTCTATATATATATGTTGAAGTATGGAATCATGACTCTCTCTTGACTGATTCTGATTTCCTTATTTGATGGTCTGATTGAGAGAATTCTTTTAAAACCCTAGAATTCTACTCGTATGTTTAAACTAATTGATTCCATTACCTTATTTGTTGTAGTACTTTATTTTTACTGAACCCTTTCCTTAATTGAAGTTTCTAAATTTAGTCCTAATTGACTGCCCTATGATTAATGAACTTTGATTCCTTCCTTATTAGTCACGTACTGATTCTTTATTGCCTTATAACTGCTGGTTCTTACTGTTTGAATTAAATCCCTTAACTTAAGGGAGTACTTGCCGTGATTTTCTGTTGGATTGATTCTGAGTTCCTTAATTACCATGCTACTATGATTCTTACCTTATTTTAGTACCCGTTTTTCAACTATAAAAACTCTAGTCTTTCACTAACACAGACGAACACACACACTGTTCAACTCTCTCTTTTACACACATACTCTCTACTGTTCTTCTCTTGATTACTTTCTACTATTACTAGTCGGCTGCAAGCCAAGACTGGTTATTCTATTTACCTATTCTTCATTCTTTACTTGTTACCTTCCAACTAGTATGTCTTCAATTTATGTTTAAAGCTTCAAAACAATATGTTTCTTTGGGTATTTCGATTCATCTTATTTTTAATCTGCTTCTACTTATGGTTTAGGTGTTCTACTTGCAATTAGTCTGTATACTATGCTCAACATGTTACTACCCCCCTGCATGTTTCAACATGATTCTGCTTCACTTATATCTTCTTCAATTCCTAGTATACTACATCATGCACCACATGTTACTTAGTCACTATGCTATACCCTGAACCTTTTCTTAAACCTATGTGCAACTATATTTATCATGTGCTGTCCTCTTTGGTACTCCCTCAATCTGTTTCTATTAAGTTCTTGGCATGAACTCTTTGTGAAAAACTATGTATGTGACTGTTTAGGTGTTTGTACAGGCCTGTGATACTTTAGTACTTCTCTAATGTTGACTTGTATACAAACCTGTTTCTATGTACGACCTATGTGTCCCCAATCCCTGCCTCCTTGTTTGTGGTTGTCTCTCTATGTTCTGTGTACTGTTTGGTGCTGGTTATCCCCTGTTCATTTCAAAATTATTTTCCCAAGCCACTCACTTACTGATACGTAAACTATTTCAAATAAACTATTTTCAGAAATGCTTTCTTAACTCAACTCTTTTTTCAAATCACCTCATACACTTCACTTTATTATTATACCCTTAAGTTCTGCCCCCTTAGTGTGAGCACTTCTTTGGGACCCTTGATCTCCCTCTGAACTCTGACACCTGGCACTTCCACATTGCACTTGTTCAATTCTTGCTTACTAAGTCTAGGTGTAAGCACTGCCCGGGATCCTTGAGATCCTTAGGGAACTTTGATGCACCTAGACTCTGATTTGTCTGTGGAACTGAGGTATATTAGGCCGTTGGAGGCTTTGGGAAATCTGGGCCTAAATGAAGGCTCCCTATAGAGTAGCTTCTTGATTTTCTATTTCTGTAATTCATTCATTGGCCTGTAATAATTTGTAAACAACTCTTGGGGAATGGATAGTAAAAAGGGAAGGGGTAACTATGCATGCTATAGATCTAAAAGGGTAGAAACCATGCTCTTAGGTTTACATTTCCTATGTGCGCAATAGAAAAATCATGTTTAGGACTAACATGTGCAAAGCATATCATGCATTAGAAATCATGCTCTTCAGGATTTTTATAAACATTGTTTCAGCATTTTACAACAATACTGTTATATCACTTAGGAAAATCCTGTTCAGTAATAACAATGGAAAAACTGCTATCATGTGATTCTATCTATGCATCCTGAAAAAATTTAATCTGAAACCTGCCTTAAGACAAGAGTGTTAACAAAAAATGTGCCATCATGCTTACCATGTTACACATAGAAATCATGTTCTAGGTAAACAATTAATAAACCTGTCACTTTTGCATATCCTGAAAGCATGTCAAAACACTGCAATGTTTTGTGCATTTAGAGACCTTGTTTAGGCTTTTGATTCTGCACCATTCTGCATCTTCGTGCATTAGATATCATGTCCTTAGTATTGCATCTCATTCGTTTAGGCACACCTAGCCTAATTACTGATAAAAACAACTGCATTCAATTCTCGTAATCAACTGATAACAAGTCTGTATTCTGAACACGTAGGACATCATGTTCTAGGTAATACAATGTTGAACAGCTCTCCTCTAAGTAATGCTGGTAATTGGTACATACTATCTCACACCTAGACAAGCCTTAGGTGATTAATTTGTCTAAAACTGAGAATCTGCCTTCCTGTATATGTTGCTCAATGCTTAAAAGGTTTCAAATCAGTAGGTAAATTGATTAGGACCCCTTTCTGAGTAATAAAAAATAAGCATGCATATCTGTCTATATTCTGAACTCACTTAGGTACCATTACTTAGGATTCTGAATTTAAATACTGCCCTTAACTGTGTTTGGGTCGTGCTGTATAATTGTATTAATTGTAGAGGTAAACTTGAACCTTTACTTGCTTTTTTCTATGTTCCCATTAACTGCAGTCCTATATGCTTTCGTCTGTCACCCTAGAATTTTACCTTTTAAACCTGAGGGTTTGCGTAGTACCTCCTTCTTAGGATAGTAGTCCTAACCTCCTCCGGGATTGATAAGAGGGGGCACGATAAGTGCAAAATATGGTCCTCATGTTCAGAGCAGTTCGCGTAGAACTCTCGTACAACCATCAAGTTGGCCTCCTCGGGTTGTTTAAAGAAACTATCCAGCCTGCGCCGAACCAACTCCTGATACATATTGGGGAAATCAACCTGGAGGGCCCCCCTCTCAATACCCCGTTCCGGTATGGGCTTCTTAGGAGCCTTCTGACTAAAACGTTCTTGGGCTGATCTTGATACAAACCTTGTGCTATCAAACTAAGGTGCATTGATCGAGGCCCGTGCCCGGGACGAGTCTGCATGACCACTAGAATAGGCACCTGTGGTTCGTCTTTTCTTTGAGGGTATCATAGTACCTACAAAACAAATACCACTATCAGTACAAGGAGGGATGTGTGAACCAATAGCGATTACTCATATTTCACCCACACAATTGGTCACAAATTACATTCACGAACTCACTGTGGCATTTAAACAAACACTTGATGTGCAAATTCACCCCAAATTCCCCAAACAGCCGATTATACCTCAAATCCACCACAAACTTAACAATGTCTAATCCAACCCAACAAGATGAATCCACTATCCTCACATACCAACAAGTATACTAGTAATACAAAGAAAAGACAAGAACAACAATGACTTCTACTACCATACAATTAAAAGAGAAGAAGAAAAGAAAAAAATTGGAAAAACTAACAAAAACAAACTGAAGGAAAATAGAAGCCATGGCACTTACCTAAAGAAGCTTGTGAGGAGTAGAGATTGGGGAGTGATTGAGTAGAGAAGAGAAGGAAAGGGAAGTAGGTTCTTGATTTTGAAATTAGGGAGAAGGGGGGGTTGTGTGCATGTATTTGTGTTTTGAGAGAGAGGAGGGTTTTGTTTTTCTTTTGTTTGCTCAAATTTTAGGGGAGGGGAAGGGTGGGAGTCTGTTATTAGTGAGGGAGAAAAGAAAAAAAAGAAAAGAAAATAAAGGGAAAGAAAATAAAAAAAATAAAATTAACTAATGAGATAACCTAAAAACGGTGCCCAGTGTGCAGTCCATGCGCGGCCGCGCACGTGGAGTAGTGGAGGTCTAAAACTGCGTGGTCTATGCTGATAAGTAGGGACTTTAGCTTGCTATTTGCTCTCTTTTACTTAGGTTTTGGGTAAAAAATGTGTTAAGGTATTCTCGGAATCTAACTTAATTTACTTGCTTGCAGGATTTTGTTCATAATGAGCCAAAGAAGCCATAACCAACTCATAAAGGAGTCAAACTTGAACAAAAACCAAGTCTGGGCCAAAAGCTGTTGAACGTGGACCGCGATGGAAAAGGGCGGCCGCGAAATTATCAATGCTGAGGTGGCAATTATTACGCGGCCTGCGAAATAGAGATTTAGAGAGGCTGTTTTGAGCATATAAACCACGCTGACCGCGTCAGAAAGAGGTGACCACGAAATTACTAGCGCGACCGCGGTTGGAATTCCGCTGAGAGTGTTTGTCAAAGTTTAGAGACTTTGCAAAGTGTGCATAATTGAAGAAGGCGGTCAGCGTCAAAATTACGCGGCCGCGAAGGAAGCTCAGGCGGACGCGGTGGAAAACACGCGGTTCGCGAAACTTGGTCTAGCCCAGTCTTAGGTCAGAATTACGCGTCCGTGAAACCTCCACATGGGTATTTTTGTCCGAAAATTTCAGCTTAGTATAAATAGACCTTTTTGACAATTTTAGGTTAAGTTTTGTTTAGGAGAGCATGTGAACGGTGGTTTTTACCCTTTTTGGGCAATTTTGTAGCAGATTTCTCTTCAAACTTTAAATTTTCATCTTCTACTTTAATATTATGGATCATATTTTTTCTTTAACTTTAATTTCTGCTGATATTATGAGTAGCTAGACCCCATAGCTAGGGTTGTGACCCAACCCTAGTGTGGGTATTTAATGGGTCTTAAATTTTAAGGCTTAATTATTTATGGGTTAGTGCTATTTAGCTTAATTCATGCTTTAATTGTAGAATTGGTTGTTGCAAATACTGATTCCTGCCTTTATAACTTAGGCTCTTCTTGAGAAAGAGGGACTAAGTCTAGGAAAAATTAGGCTAATAAGTAATTAGGGTGAAGTCAAGAGATTGATAGCCCCGATTAAAGGGTTAAACCTAGAGATAGTAATACCTGACTTGAGCTAATATCATTTGTAACGCATGAACACTCATTTGGACTTGGGAAAGCCAAATTAGGCAAAGTCACTCAAACTACCGAGAGGATAGAGTGAGCACTTATATATGATGGTTATATCACGACCCCAATCAAAACAAACTTACCTAAGATTCCCGATACCCACTAGATATCCACCTAGGAGGAAGTCACTACCCTAGTTCCTTTTAAACATTTGAAAACTCTCACGAAAAATATTGTACTTAGCTTACTCTTAGCATAAAATAGTATAAAATTAGAATAGAATCAATCACAACAATATTTGGAAGTGCAATTAGGAACGACACACACATCTAGATTAGTTAGATACCTAACTCCAAATCAATTAACTCCATGTGGAAATTGATCCCGACCTTGTTGGGTAAAATTTCATCGGCCATCCTCGCTACTCTATAGTGGTGTATGGTTTGGCACCGATCACATGCGCGGTCAGTGCGCGGCCGCGCATGTGCAACAGTGGGGGTCTAAAAGTGTGCGGGCCTACGCGCGGCCACGCATGTGCAACAGTGAGGGTCTGAAAGTGCGCGGCCTATGAGCAGTCAGTGCACGGTCAGTGCGCAGCCGCGCACGTTTGACCTTCAAAATTTCTCCTTTTTCCACCACTTTTTACCTACTCCGGGTTGATTTCTTCACCCCGAGTCTTTTTGACGCGCACAATTTCATCCCTACACATCAATAGACTTGTCAATGCTTTCACAGTTCAAAATAAAATAAGAAAAATGAGAATAAAGAAATATTGGGTTGCCTCCCAAAAAGCGCCTGATTTAACATCACAACACGATGCATTACAACAAACCATGGGTTGCCTCCTAGGAAGTTCCTGATTTAACGTCGCAGCACGATGCATGCTTTAGTGATTTCCCTTTGCTCACGTATTGGGGCTTTTCCAAAGATATCACAACTTTCTCCCCTTTTTCTTCAACCATTCCAAGGTAGTGTTTAAACCTTTTCCCATTCACTTTAAACCTATTTGTTCCATATTCGGATTCAATTTCTACTGATCCACTCGTGAACACTTGCACAACTCTAAATGGTTCCGACCATCTAGGTTTGGACTTACCCGAAAATAGTCTTAATCTCGAGTTGTATAACAACACTAGATCTCCGGGGTTGAAGTTCCGATCTAGAATGTGCTTATCATGCATCATCTTCATCCTTTCTTTGTACGATATTGCTTTCTCGAATGCATGGAACCGTAATTCCTCGAGTTCATGTAGCTCTATGACTATATTTGTGTTTGCGGTTTCCATATCCAAATTCAACTGCCGCAGTCCCCATAGGGCTTTAGGCTCAAGCTCCACCGAAAGATGGAATGCTTTTCCAAACACCAACTTGTATGGGGATATACCAATTGGAGTTTTAAATGTTGAGCGGTACGCCCATAATGCATCATCCAGCTTCTTTTCCCAATCAGTTCTTGTCGCATTCATTGTTTTGGTCAGGACACTTTTGATTTCCCTGTTGGACACTTCCACTTGCTTGCTCGTTTGTGAGTGGTAAGGTGTGGAAAACTTATGGCGAAATCCATACTTTTCTAACAGTCTTGCGAACGCTCTATTGCAAAAATTTGTTCCACCATCACTGATTATAGCTCTGGAGTGCCAAAACGTGTGAAAATATTTTTCTTTAGAAAGCTTGTCACTCCTTTGGCATCATTTGTTGGAAGGGACACAACTTCAACCCATTTGGAGACATAGTCAACTGCTACCAATATGTACTTGTTACCATACGAGCTGACGAATGGTCCCATAAAATCAATCCCCCACATGTCAAATACTTCCACCTCTTGAATTGTAGTCATCGACATCTCATGACGGTGAGATATGTTGTTTGTCCTTTAGAACTCGTCACAGTTTTTCACCCAAGCATGGGCATCCTTCAATAAAGTCGGCCAATACAAACCCGACTCCAACACCTTCGTTGCTGTTCTAATTCCTCCAAAGTGCCCACCATATGGTGAAGCATGGCAAGCCTGCAAAATAGAAGATTGATCTTTCTCGGGGGTACACCTCCGGATCATGTTATCTACACATATTTTAAAAAAGTAAAGGTTCATCCCAGTACTAAGACCGACAATCGCGAAAGAACTTTTTCTTTTGAATCAAAGAGAGTTCATAAGGTACAATACCGCTTGCCAAATAATTAGCAATATCAGCATACCATGGCGTCTCATCCATTGCCACTGGTAGTAATTGGTCATCCGGGAATGTCTCAGCTATATCTTCACCCTCTACTTTCTTTTTAGCTCCATCCAACCTTGAAAGGTGGTCTGCCACTTGGTTATCGGTCCCTTTCCTATCGCGGATCTCCAAATCAAATTCTTGTAGCAAAATAACGCAACGGATCAAGCGTGACTTTGACTCCTTCTTTTCTATCAAGTACCTAAGTGATGCATGGTTAGTATAAACAATAACTTTTGAACCAATCAAATAAGACCTGAATTTGTCGAATGCAAACACCACAACCAACATCTCTTTCTCAGTCACGGTATAATTGAGATGTGCACCACTTAGAGTTCTGCTTGCTTAGTAAATTGGGTGCACCAACTTGTCCTTTCGCTGCCCCAGGACCGCTCCTATAGCATAGTCACTCGCGTCACACATGATCTCGGTTGCCCCCAGTTGGGTGCAACCATGATTGGTGCAGTCACCAGTCTCTTCTTCGGCTCCTCAAATGCCAACCTGCAATCATCAGAGAACACAAAGGGATGCTCATTTTCAAGGAGTTTACATAAGGGGTTAGCAATTTTAGAGAAATCTTTTATGAATCGCCTGCAGAACCCAGTGTGCCCTAGGATACTTCTCACTGCCTTGACCGAAGTGGGTGGTGGAAACTTCTCAATCACGTCAACCTTAGCATGGTCAACCTCAATAACTTTACTGGACACTCGATTACCCAACACTATACCTTCTTTTACCATAAAATGGCACTTCTCCCAGTTCAACACTAAATTTGTCTCCACACAACTTTTTAGCACTCTTCTTAAATTGTGAAGACAGTCTTCGAATGAATCCCCCATCACTGAGAAATCATCCATAAAGACTTCCATAATATCTGCAACCATGTCAGTGAAAATGGCTAACATACACCTTTGGAATGTGGCAGATGCATTGCAAAGGCCAAACGACATTCTCCGAAAGGCATAGTTTCCATACGGGCACGTAAAGGATGTTTTCTCTCTATATTCAGGGGCTATTGAGATTTGATTGTACCCCAAATATCCATCCAAAAAGCATAAGTGAGACCGCCCGGCCAACCTATCCATCATTTGATGAATGAATGGTAAGGGGAAATGGTCCTTCCGGGTGGTTGTGTTCAGTTTTCTATAATCTATGCAAATTCGTCATCCCGTGACTGTACGAGTCAAGATTAACTCGTTATTCTCATTTTTCACGACCGTCATTCATCCATTCTTTGGGAGACACTGAACATGGCTGAACCAGTTACTGTCAGAGATGGGGAAAATGATACATGCATCTAACTACTTGATCACTTCTTTCTTCACCACTTCTTTCATGTTCGGGTTCAACCTTTTTTGATGTTATATGGAAGGTTTGTGCCCCTCTTCCAAGAGAATCTTGTGCATATAAAAGGCTGGGCTGATACTTTTTATATCTGCCATGGTCCAACCAATAGCAGTCTTACATTCCTGTAACACCTGTAGGAGTTGTTCTACCTGCACAACTAATAAACCGAATGATATAATAACAGGTAAAGCAAAGTTAGGCCCTAAGAAAGCGTTCTTGAGGTGAGGTGGAAGCGGTTTCAGGTCCATCTGTGGTTGCTCCTCTACTGATGGCTTTGCAGGTGGTGTTGCTCTCTCTTCTAAGCGTAGTGGCTCGAACTGGGGTTCCCTTTTCCAGAACCCTTGACCTTCAAGAGCCATGACCCACTCTACCAACTCTTCACCGTCCACATCTTCCAAATTCATCAAACAAGCTTCTAAAAGATCTCTGACATTAAGGGTATCATCCTCCTCTTGTAGTATTACATCCACGACCTCCACTAGTGAACAATTTGCAAATTCGCTGGGCCTCCTCATAGATTGTTGAACATTGAATATTATTTCTTTATTATTCAACCTCATTTCCAGTCTCACAATCGATCAATTCTCTCCCAGTGGCTAAGAACGGCCTCCCCAAAATTACTGGTATTTCTTCATCAACTTGACAGTCAAGAATAACGAAGTCGGCAGGAAATACAAACTTCCGAACTTGGACGGGCACATCATCCAGAATTCCTGTCGGCCTTTTGACTATGCAATCAGCCAGTTGCAGCAACATCGAGATCGGTCTAGCTTTGCCAATGCCTTATTTTGTGTAGATTTCCAAAGGCATCAAGTTGATACTGGCTCCAAGTCACACAATTCTTTAGCAAAAGCATAACTTCCAATTGTGCATGGAATAGTGAAACTACCGGGATCGGACAATTTTTGAGCCATAGGTATTGTCACTACCTCGCTGCAGGTTTGAGTTAGAGTTACTGTAGACAGGTCCTAGAAGTCAAAATTTTGAGACATCAGATCCTTCATCATTTTTGCATAGCCTGGAATTTCCCTCAAAGCATCCATCAGCGGAATATTCAATTAAATTCGTTTGAGCATTTCCATGAATTTCCTGTATTGATCATCTTTCTTTTGCTTTTCCAACCTTTGAGGGAATGGTGCAGGGGTTAGCCTCTGCCTACCGCTTGGTGTCTTTTCTTCATTAGGAGATTTTTCCACCACCTGTTTTGGGAGTTATTCAATTTCCTTCTCCTTGCCTTTGTCAACTTGTGCTTGTTTAGTTATAACCTCTATGAGCTCCGTTGACTCGTCAGTCTCTAATGCCACCGGATTAATTGGCATTGAGTCTCTCCTAATTGAGAAACTTCTTGCTCTCTGTCTAAATCCCTTCCATTCCTGAGACTCACTGCCATGACTAATTTGGGTTCTGCTCCTTTGGATTGATGTTTGTGTATGCAGGCAACATTCCTTGTGGGCGATTGTTCAAGGCCATAGATAATTGTCTTTATTGAATTTCAATTCCTTTAATAGCCGAATCATGTACGGCTAACTTTTCTTGCATCTTTCCATTTGTCCCAATGAGTTGTTGCAGCATGCCCTTGATTTCTATTATATTACTGTCATGTTGTTGATGATGCGGTTGGTAAGCCAACCGTTGTTGATGCTGCTGATTGTAGCCATGCTGCCTTTAATAAGGCACGACTTGGCCTTGTGGTCGTGATCCCCCTGGATTGGTATTGTATTGTTGCTGGGGTGGTCTGTACTGCTGATTTTGTGATCCTCACTGCTGTCCACCTTGCCTCTGACCCCCAAAAGTTATTGACGTAATTCATGTCTTCTTTGAAGCCCTGGTTATCATTCTCTCCACTCCACGAGCAAACATATGACTGATTTATGTAGGGAGTGCATAGGCCTTCATTTGTCGTATCAACAATGTGGACTTGTTTTGTACCCATCTCATCAATTTTCTTTGTCAACAAGCTTAGCTGGGTCATGAGAGTGGCTATGTTTTCTGCATTTGTATTTTTTGGGTCAAGAGCAACATAATGCACTATTGGAGTGAGTGTTGTATCTCTCGTCATCCAGCCTAAATTCTGAGTCATCTTGTCAAGAAGAATCTTACACTATGTGAATGTTTTGCTCAAGAATGCACCCCCGGCTGAAGCATCTACATTGGCCTTCAGACTGTTAGCCAAACCCATATAGAATATCTGTCCTAGCATCTTATCTGGGATGCCATGGTGTGGACACTTCACTAGCATACCCTTAAACCTCTCCCAGGTTTCCTGCAAAGTTTCAGTCGATTTCTGCCTGAATTGCAATATCTCATCAATTTGCCTCGCAGTTTCGTTGGGTGGATAGAACTTGTTTAATAACTGCTTGACTAGTTCCTCCCAAGTAGCTAAGGAGTTTATTGGGAGCGAATTCAGCTAAGTTTGAGCCTCCCCAATCACTGAGCATGGGAACAGTAATAATCTGATTGCTTTAGGAGTCACATTCGGTTGTCTTTGAGTGACACCAATTGATAGAAAGTTCTTCAAATGTTGTTGTGGTTCTTCGACGTACGATCCGGAGAACAGACCTTTATTCTGCAGCAAGTGCAGCATGTTGTTGGTGACCTGAAACATCTCTGTTTGTATCTGAGGGAATGCAATTGCGGTGGCCAGGTTATCAGCGGTTGGTTGTGCCCAATCATATAGAGCAGCTTCCGGAACAAGAGGTGCTACTACTCCGATATTTGGGTCAACTCGATCATTCCTATTGTTCCCGTTGACGTCCTCAACGTCGTCCATTTTAATTTCGAATTGTTCGTCTTGTTTCAGCTATTTACCCTTCTTGTTAGCCCGATTCAAAGCCTTGAATGCTTTCTCGGAATCTGAGAGTCCTTCAAAAAGTTCACCAATTCTCAAGGACTTTATAGGCATGCACCTGAGTCACAGAAGAGTTCAAACGTGAGAATTTCAATGGAAATATTTTTAACACAACAGAAAATTGATTTAAACTAAAAATCCTATCAATTCTTCCAAGTTGTAATAAATAATACCGTTAGTTCCCCGGAAAGACGCAAAAATTTGATCACGCCCAACTATGCCTTATAAAAAGGACTAAGCACTCGTTGCAAAAATAATCCGGTTCAAGAGTCTGGAGTCAAATCCCACAGGGAATTACCCTATTTGCTACAACTTTTAGTATCGCTAATGATAAGCTCAAACAATTTTCAGAGTTCAAGAGTTTATTTGATAACTAACAGAAATTATTTAGCTAAGGAAAAATGAAAATAAAAACTATCAATAAGCAAGAATGAAGTTGAAAAGGGTAAAAGGATCTAGGGTTATTGATTTCCCTAATTGTCGGATTAATTCCTGACATGTTAGCTATAATCTCGCCGTAAAACTTAATAAAGATGATGAGTCTTTATTTACCGTAATTATCTCTCGATCAATTACGATAATTTACTAGAAGCATTCTCTCGAACTACTCTAGTTGACAATTTGTACAACTCATAAATATCACACCGAAGTTTCGTTATCTCTAATCCCGCCTTTTAAATTCAAGTAATTAATCTCTTAACTTACTAAAAAATGGTGTTGTTCAACACAATCTAATCAAGTGTTCTTTCTCAAGAAACACATGATAACTTTACACGATTAATCAAGGGCCCTTTCAATTAATCACAAGAAACACATAGTTGAACAATTATAGAGTAAAAATGGCTCAATTATATCAAAACGTAATCAAGACTTCATCCAACAATTGGTTCCATCAACCCTAGATGAATAATTTAGCTACTCATACTACTATGCAAGATTACAATATAAAAAGTCATAACCAACAATGGAATTAAGAAGAATAAGATGAAAAACTCGTAGAGGAGTTCTCTGTCTTGCTCCTTTTGTGTTCTTGCCTCCAAAGTTCTTCCAAACACAAAGATACCCTCTTTTTGGGAGACCTGGGCTTCATATAGGTCAAAGTTAGTCACCTTTGAAATTACAAAATTGGCCTTGGACTATTTTTCTCGGAAGCACGTGTGCGGCCGCGCATTGACCGCGCATCGACCGCACACTTTGGCCAGTGTTCTGCCTGACTTGCACGGCCGCGCATTGACCGCGCACCTGGAGGATTTTTCTGCAGCCTTTTTTCTTTCTACTTTTTAAGCGCTCTAACCTCTGATTGGCCTTCAATGCTCCATATGATCTCCAAAACACTCTTTAACGTCCTCATAGCCCAGAATTTCTCCTGCAAAGCATAAAGTTCTCAATTAGAATAATTTATTATTATTTAACCATCAAATATCAATAAAGTTCAGCCAAGTTAGAGTACAAATAGTAGCTAAACTACATAATTATAGCCTATTATCAGGAACCAAAAATTAACAACAAGCATAGTCCAATTTCAAAATAATAACTTTTTTATGTGAATTTAAATATTTTTTATTCTTAAAATTTTAGTTATTTCTTAATGTTTAACTAATTAACATTGCATATAATTATAGATTTAGATGAAAATAAAGATGTTAAGACATCTTTGTTCCACAAGAGGATTCAAATTAGGATTGTTCAAAACCAAACCGTAAGCGTTAATCGAGCCGCAAAAACGGCTTATTCGCATATTGGTATTGGGTTTATCGGGATAAAGGTTGGTGAACGGATTGAAATTTTATAATTAACGGCTTAACGATTTGAGGACGATTTACTCAATTTTCTTATCGGATAAATCGTTAACCGTTAAGAATTTTTATATTTATACTTTTACCCCTACGTATATAAAATACTGCTTAAAACTCTAAATCCCTAATTCCTCAATTCAACCATAGCAGTAGCAGCCCGCAACAGTCGTCTCTTGTCACGACCCAAAATCCGTTAAAGGTCGTGATGGCGCCGGACACCACTGTAAGGCAAGCCAACACTAAACAATTAATTAAATTCTCATTTTAATATTTTTGAAATCATGAACTTCCTTCAATTTAACTAGTAAAGATGAACTTTACAGAACAATAATGATGTTTTCCAATTTCAATACTGAACATCCCCTAATCATCCCAGAACCGGGTGTCACAAGTACATGAGCATTTACTATGAAGTAAAATAAAATATAATAACTGTCCGGAATACAAAATTTGGGCAGAAAAAAAAAATACAAGAACTCTGAAGGAGACTCTGCTGGCTACGGATCGTCTCATACGATGCAACTCACCCAAGTCTCCGCATGCGTACATGCATCTGCTCTTACAAGGCCGCTAATCATAAATACACCTGTACAAAAATGTGCATCAAGTGTAGTATGAGTACGTAAATCAACGCGTACCCAGTAAGTATCCCGCCTAACCTCGAAGAAGTAGTGACGAGGGGTTGACTTCGACACTTACTAAGGGCCAACAATATGATAATATGAAATTCTAATTAAGCATGATATACAACAATAAGACTCAGTACACGAAATAACTGAACAAGTCTTCACCATATTTAAGATCCTAAATTACTTCCTTCTTTTAAAACATATAATCACACAAACAATGAATTTATACCAATTATAAAAGGGACTTCCAATTCTGTTATCACACACAAATACCATCGAGGAAGTTCGGCCCGATGCAACATAAATGTAAATTGAGCACTGTCGAGGGCCGAACGACGCGAACCATAGATGCATCTATTAATCTGCTGAGGCGATCGGTCCGCTCCCATGAGAATAGAAGAATGAATTACCCCGCTCGCGGATCATACTTGCGACACAGTCAAATATAAATTAAAGGAATTACCCCGCTCGCGGATCATACTTGCGACGCGGTTACACATAGATTTATTAAGTTATTATACTATTCTTCCATTCTTTTCAAAACACGAAATTCAAATGAAAACTTTTAAGATCCCAATTTTTCCTCAATTTTAACTCCTTTCAAAATATTTAATAAGCAAAAACTCAATGCCTCTCTTTCTCAAGGCAAAAATAAACATAAATCAATAACAATATCAATAAGCCATGATGTAAGCCTAAAACTACCCGGACATAGGTATAGCTAGTAGCTATGTACGAACTCTCGTCACCTCGTGCGTACGTAGCCCCCACAAATAGAAGCACATAATAATTTAGTTTACCTATGGGTTTAATTCCCTCTAACAAGGTTAGAAAGGAGACTTACCTCGCTCCACAACCAAATTCAAGATTCCAATAAACTTTTGCTTTTCGAATTCGTGTCCGAAAGCCTCAAATCTAGTCATAAACAATTCGATATACTCAATACAAATCGTAGGATTTAATTCCATATGAATTTACTAATTTTTCGAATTAAAATTCAAAATTTCATTAAAAAATTGACAGTGGGACCCACATCTCGAATCCCAAAAAAACTCACGATATCCGAACACCCATTCCGATACGAGTTCAACCATACAAAAATTATCGAATTCCGACATTTGATTGGCTTTCAAATCTTACATTTTCGTTTTTGGATGATTTTAAAATCCTAATTTCTTCCACCTAAATCCGAAATAATTGATGAATATGGACATGAATTTATGAAATATAATCACTTTCGGATATAGAACACTTACCTAAGTCGAAGTCGTGAAAAATCCCTTTCGAATCATCCAAATTCGAGACTCAAAACTCAAAACTCAAAAATGAGTAAAAATAGCTAATTCCCGTTTTTAAGCATTCTGCCCAGGCAAGTCGCATGTGTAAAATGCGACTTTGCCTGATTTTTGGGCAAATATAAACTGTTACCAGCCTTTAGTCAACCGATCATAACTTTCTGTACAAATTTCCAAATGATGTATGGTTTAACATTCAGGAAACTAGAATCAAAGGGATACAACTTCATATTTTGATAATTTTCATATTCCTTATATATTTCGAGATATAAGCTTCCAAAGTCAGCTAGGCAATTGCACCAGTTGGTGTCCAAAAACAATTTCTGCAGCAGATAAATTCCAGTAGCTCCTTTGTCCGAAATCAATTCCGTTAACCTTCTGAAATCCACTCGAGGTCCTCGGGACCTTAACCAATTATACCAACATGTCCCAAAATACAATACGAACTTAGTCGAGGCTTCAAACCACGTCAAACAATGCCGAAATCACGAATCGCGCATCGAATCAAATTATGAGTTTTTAAATCTTTCAGCTTCTATATTTTGCGCCGAAACGTATCAAATCAATCCGAAATGACTTGAAATTTTGCACACAAGTCATAATGACATAATGGAGCTGTTCCAATTTTCAGAACCGGATTCCGACCCCGATATCAAAAAGTCAACTCTCGGTCAAACTTTCCATAAATTTTCTATTTTCCAACTTTCGTCAAAATGCGTTGAATTGTCCTACGGAATTCCAAATACAAATCTGAACATGTTCCTAAGTCCAAAATCACCATACGAAACTACTGGAATCATCAAAATTCCATTCCGGGGTCGTTTGCTCAAAATCAACCCTTAGTTAGATTCTTCCAACTAAAAGCTTCCGAAATGAGAATTCTCTTTCCAAATCTACTCCGAACTTCCCGAATTTCAATTCCGACCATGCGTAAAATTCATAATACTTTAGTGAAGCTGCTCATGGCCTCAAACCGCTGAATGACGCGTTAGATCTCAAAACAGTCGGTCGGGTCGTTACATTCTCTCCCACTTAAACATACGTTCGTCCTCGAACGTGCTAAGAACTACTTTGGGGTTGTCTGAAATCACTGTTTAACACCTCGTGCACCTACCCATGCTACCACAACCCAGTTGAGCATATTAGCTCGAGCAAATCTGAAGATTCTCCCTTTATTTAGTCAAGTTAGCCTTGGAGCCAAATTCCAACATCTGAAATTCTCTACCAGGTGTGTTCCCAACATACGAACACCGTATCAATCATTATACAAGGTACCCATACATGATTGTATACTCTTACTACATTCAGACCGTGCACCACGTTATTCACATGACCATAATAACATCCTCTAACAACAATAGTCGAAATCCCACGAATCTGATGCCCACCACACACCTCATGAAGCATATAAGTCCCATTTCAACTCCCACAATACTGCCATGACAGAAAAGATGTGTAGATACTCATATCCACCTACTGAATCACAATTCATGGAGTCTCTCCTCCCGACGAGAACCATCACCTCATTTTGGACTAAATATCGATATTTACTCTTTAATGTGCCTAATATAAATCTGATCGCGCTGATCCCAGGCCCAATAATCTCGTCTCACTCAGTACAAGATGCTCAGGCAATAAGCCATCTCAGACACTGCCAAAAGTCTCATATGATGCCACAATGTGCCAACCAACTACAAACTCGACTGTGATACATAAGGAAACAAACTCTGGAAAGAATTGCTCAACCCACGTAACTAATTTAAACAACCGAAAAGATGTTATGAACCTTCCTCAGAAAACCACAAAATAATAGGTAGGGGATAATGTACTCAACATCATACTGTTGCGGCATGCAACCTGATCCAACTATGATACCCGCGGTGGCGTGCCACCCGATCCAAATAATATACCCTTGGCGGCGTGCCACCCGATACACACATAATAATCTATAAGAAGATACGTATCGAGTAGAATGCTCGTAACTGCAAAATACCCGAATATCAACCACGAGCACGGTAAGTGCATAATACAACTCCTGGGGAGACAGATAATGCCATACGCTAGAAAACTCAAGCACGACTAAGGTGCAATGAATGACCTGCATCTTGAGAGACATCCTGCTGATATAACACCACAAGCTGCACTGGGCCACCACACATGTGAGAATAATCAAGACATCTCACAACCCACACGGCACAATAAAGTATTACATGAAGTAGATGACGACAAAAATAAAATCCAACGCACGAATACTCCTCCATAAGGAATGCTATGCTGAATGAACACACCCAGGCTGGTGTAGAGTACACATACACATTTGGACCCATCAACGGACCTCAAATTGATTCTAATCATACCACGCTTGGGAAAATACCTCCTCAAGGATCCACAATGACCTTTTTCCCATGACACACAAGAACAACCGTCAAATCCAGAACAAACTTCCACAATTCACAACCAACTAAGAAGAGAGCTTTTTAGGCCTAAACTCTCACATTAGTGATATTACCGAATCTCCATACTTGGTTTCAATCTTTAATCAATAAAGTGACTACATGTCACACTAATACAATCTTCCCGTAGGAAACACTCCCACAAACCTCTGCATCAGGTAATAAGTCTGCACCTCCATACCACCGACCACACTAATGTTGTAAAGCAAATCAAGAAGCTGCAAGTCAGAACACAAAGCCCCTTACACAGGACACCGATATCTAGTGACGCTAAGGACAATACCAGCTTACTCTAACATCTGAATCCTTTTCTACTCATCCAAGCTCGTGACATTCTTGTTAACCCCAAACTCCAACCTTGATCCTCAACTTTCAAATTTCATGCCGCTCACCGCACCTATTTCACAAATGCGCGTGAGCACAAGAATTCCATCATAACTCATGAACCACTAATAGGATACACACTTCATCATATAGAAACCTTTCACTTAATTTATTTCAGGATAACCATTGCAACACGTGACTAAATTCCCATAACCGCGAAAAATACAAACTCCAAGTAGTTGTCTAAACCACCATAAGTCTTCCGGGATCCATCTATACATACCAAGCCATTATAATCGAATACCTCATAATAAATCAAATAATGGAGGCCGTCAAGCCTCGCACATACCGCCATAATTCACCTGCATAACTTAACACGCTGAAGGAACAAATGATTGCCACCACCATGCCCATCCGACCATTACTAACTGAACCAGCTTCTTCTAATTTACTCTGGACTTTGTTTAGAAATATCAATAGCTCCATTTAAAATATGATGAACTCAATTTGCACTCATCCTGAGTGACCCATTTCACGAGACCACATTGTCTCTGAGCCCACAAACCATCCCATGCCCTCCTTGTGCATACATTCACATCTTCAACTGGTACACCCATTATGATAACTCTTCTATGAATCTGAAGTTATTTTATCCCATTCCTCCAATGCTACAATGCATATCGAAGATAAATAGAACACTCCAAGCCCCTTTTCATAACCCGCTGCAAAAGCTCGATACTTAACCATACTACGGATTCGAAATACTTAAGCACGACACTTAAATATTGAATCCACTAGGACCGTTGTTGAGAGTCACCCACTCTGGCTTGATCCCGAATATAATCAACTCCAAGGATCTGCTAGAACATGAACACCCTCTTAAAGAAGCACCCGGCCGAATCACCTTCCTTGTAACTCACATCTACACGAAGCATAAATCCTGAGTCTTCTCAAATCCTGAACATGAATCGATAAGGCCAATTATAGCATACATTCCTCAAATTCTTTGATCAAATTACCATTGATGTTCTCTTTCCTTAGTCATAATAACCCACCAATATGCCTATAACCAGAAGCCTCACAAGTAGACAACCCTGCAATTCAATCATAGGCAGTGGGGCTCTCTCACTTAGCTTGAAGCTACCATTACATAACCCTGGAACCTACTAGTATTCCTTCTTCCTCACTGACATGACCTCGTGCAACCGACCCTCCAAATTCCTCGAAATCTCCATGTTAACCATTTCATGAGCGGTCTGAATCACTAGCCACATTCACATGTTCGACCTCTTACCAGATAGCCAGTAGAATTCTTCGCAGAAGCTTCGTCAACACCACACAACCGTTAACCTTCTCACAGGAGGTAACCCACATGTGGAAATTCCATGCCAACATCTTCAGGCAAGCCAACAATAAACAGTTAATTAAATTCTCATTTTAATATTTTTAAAATCATGAACTTTCTTCAATTTAACTAGTAAAGATAAACTTTACAGAATAATAATGATATTTTTCAATTTCAATACTGAACATCCCCTAATCATCCCAGAACCCGGTGTCACAATTACATGAGCATTTACTAGGAAGTAAAATAAAATACAATAATTGTCCGGAATACAAAATTTGGGCAGAAAAGAAAATACAAGAACTTTGAAGGAGACTCTGATGGCTGCGGATCGTCTCATAAAATGCAGCTCACCCAAGTCTCTGCATGCGTACACGCCTCGACTCTTATAAGATCTCCAATCATAAATACACTTGCATAAGAATGTGTAGCAAGTGTAGTATGAGTACATAAATCAACGCGTACCCACTAAGTATCTCGCCTAACCTCGAAGAAGTAGTGACGAGGGGTTGACTTCGACACTTACCAAGGACCAACAATATAATAATATGAAATTATAATTAAGCATGATATACAACAATAAGACTAAGAACACGAAATAACTGAACAAGTCTTCACCATATTTATGAGCCTAAACTACTTCCTGCTTTTAAAACATATAATCCCACAAACAATGAATTTATACCAATTATAAAAGGGACTTCCAGTTCTGTTATCACACACAAATAACACCGAGAAAGTTCGGCCCGATCCAACATAAATGTAAAATGTGCACTGCCGAGGGTCGAACGGCGCAAAGCATAGATGTATCTATTAACCTGCTGAGGCTATGGGCCCGCTCCCATGCGAATAGTAGAAGGAATTACCCCGCTCGCGGATCATACTTGCGACGCGGTCAAATATAAATTTAAGTAATTACCCCGCTCACGAATCATACTTGCGATGCGGTTGCACATAGATTTCGTAAGTTATTATAGTATTCTTCCATTCTTTTAAAAAAACGAAATTCAAATGAACACTTTTAAGATACCAATTTTCCCTCAATATCAACTCCTTTCAAACTATTTAATAAGGAAACTCAATCCCGCTAATTCTCAAGGCAAACAATAAACATAAATCAATAACAAATCAACAAGGCATAATGTAAGCCTAAAACTACTCCGACATAGGCATAACTAGTAGCTACGTACGGACTCTCGTCACCTCGTGTGTACGTAGCCTCCACAAATAGAAGCACATAATAATTTAGTTCACCTATGGGGTTAATTCCCTCTTACAAGGTTAGAAAGGAGACTTACCTCGCTCCACAACCAAATTGAAAATTCTAATAAACCTTTTCTTCGTGAATTCGTGTCCGAAAGCCTCAAATCTAGTCATAAACAATTTGATATACTCAATACAAATTGTAGGATTTAATTCCATATGAATTTACTAATTTTCCGGATTAAAATTCGAAATTTCATTAAAAAAATTGATAGTGGGATGTCTCGAATGCCGGAAAAACTCACGAAATCCGAACACTCGTTCTGATACGAGTTCAACCATGTAAAAATTATCAAATTCCGACATCGGATTGGCTTTCAAATTTTTAATTTTCATTTTTGGAAGATTTTACAAAAATCTCAATTTCTTCCACCTAAATTCGAAATAATTGATGAATATGGACATGGATTTATGAAATATAATCACTTTCAGATATAAAATACTTACCCAAGTCGAAGTCGTGAAAAATCCCTATGGAATCGCCCAAATCCGAGACTCCAAATTCAAAAATGAGTACAAATGGCTAATTACCTCTTTTAAGCATTCTGCCCAGGCAAGTCGCATGTGTAAAATGCGACTTTGCCTGATTTTCGGGCAAATATAAACTGTTACCAGCCTTCAGTAAACCAATCATAACTTTTTGTACAAATATCCAAATAATTTATGGTTTAACTTTATAGAAACTAGAATCAAAGTTCTACAACTTTCATGTTTTGATAATTTTCATATTTCTTATAGATTTCTATATATAAGTTTCTAAAGTCAGCTCTGCGATTTCACCAGTTGCTGTGCAAAAACAACTTCTGCAGCTGAAAAATTCCAGCAGCTCCTTTATCCGAAATCCATTCTGTTAGCCTTCCGAAATCCACCCGAGACCTTCGGTACCTTAACCAATTATACCAACATGTCCTAACATACAATACAAACTTAGTCAAGGCTTCAAACCACGTCAAACAACACCGAAATTACGAATCGCGCATCGAATCAAATTATGAGTTTTCAAATCTTCCAACTTCTATATTTTGCGTCGAAACGTATCAAATCAATCCGGAATGACTTAAAATTTTGCACACAATTTATAAATTATATAATGGAGCTGTTCCAATTTTCAGAACTGGATTCCAATCCCGATATCAAAAAAGTCAACTCTCGATCAAACTTTCCAAAAATCTTCTAATTTCCAACTTTCGCCAAAATGCGCCGAATTGTCCTACGGACTTCCAAATCCAAATTTGAACATGTTAAAAAGTCCAAAATTACCATACAAAACTATTGGAATCATCAAAATTCCATTCCGAGGACGGTTGCTCAAAATCAACCCTTAGTCAGATTCTTCCAACTTAAAGCTTTTGAAATGAGAATTTTCTTTCCAAATCCACTCTGAGCTTCCCGAATTTCAATTCCGACCATGCGTACAAGTCATAATACCTAAAGTTAAGCTGCTCATGGCCTCAAATCGCCAACGACGCGTTAGAGCTCAAAACGATTGGTCGGGTCGTTACATCTCTATTCTCTTCTCTATCACCTAAATCCTTAAATTTATTCGTGGATGTTTATTTGATATGAGTATGTGTAAGTAATTGGTAAGAGTATTATAGTTTTCTTGCTAATTCTTATAGATTTCATAATCCACACAAAATGTCCATACTTTATTACACCCATTCGACGTGGTATATCTAGACAAATGAAAAGTCCTTGTAACATAAAGAGTTGTTGTTTGGCATAGAACATGTAAGGTTAAAAGAATTCTTCCTGAGAATATTTAAGTATTTGCGCAGCTAGACAGGTTTTATGGGTTATCATGAAGTCCACAACCCGGGTTAATGACCTAGCAGAAGATTAACAACAGCTTCATCGTTGGCACTTGGCAGAGTCCTTAAGAGTGGTTTTAAGAAAATGAATGTCCAGCTGAATTTGTTGAGATCCACTACGGTTAAAGTTCTCTACTTTTTTTATTGTCTATTTTATTTAACCGATAAACCACCTGATAATCGCTAATTCGGTACTAATCTGCCTGATGTCTTGTAGGATGCTAGCAAATTACTATATTTAAAAACTGATACATTACTATAAAACATAAAAAATGAGGACAATATTTTTGAGTAGCTTGTTTTGAGCATTGACTTTTAATGAATGAAATATTGTCCTCATTTATTGTGTTTTATAGTAATCTATTAGAACAATATCAAAAGCTATAAGTTTTGCAAAAGCTTTCTATCCAACAAGTATATATATATATATATATATATATANATAATAAAAAATAATTATTAAAAAGGGTTGGCCAGTCTATGGGAGGTCGTTATCCACGTAAGGCTGGGCTAGGCTTACTGTTTTAAATCACATCGAAATAGTGTGCCGGTCCAGTTTAGCCAATCAATACCAAAACTCGTATGGGCTGGGCTGGGATGAGCCAAACCATCCCGTATTGACAGCTCTATTATGTGGTGCTTGGTTGCACAAATGGAAATTCTTTTTTGGACTAATATTTAGAGTTTGGCCATTTTCCAGAGCCAGGCGAGTTATTTGAAGTTTGAAAATAACCATTTGGTCAAAAGTTTAAAACTTTAAACTAATACTCTTGTAACGACCAGGCCGGTCATTTTGAGAGTTATAGCCCCATTTCCCCCATTTCCCCCATTTCTGCTTCTTTTATGCTTTACAATTGTATTATGTCTTACGGTGTTGGTTGGTTTTCGGAGTGAATTGAGACATTTAGTCTCTTAATTGGAAGCTTAAGTTGGAAAAGTCGACGGGATGTCGGCTTGTGTATAAATGACCTCGGAATTTAATTTTGATGGTTCCGTTAGATCTGTTAGGTAATTTTTGACTTAGGAGCGCGTCTGGAATGTGATTTGGAGGTCAGTAGTAGAATTAAGCTTGAATTGGTGAAAGTTGAAATTTTGGCGATTTTGGCCGGCAATGGAAATTGTGATATCGAGGTCGGATTAGATTTTCGGAAGTTGGAATAGGTTCGTGGTGTCATTTTTGACTTATGTGTAAAATTTGAGGTTAATCGGACGTGGTTTGGTAGGTTTCGGCGTCATTTGTGAAATTCGAAAGTTTAGAAGTTCTTTAGGCTTGAATTCAGGTGTAATTTGGTGTTTTGATGTTGTTTTGTGTGATTCGAAGGTTCGACTAAGTTTGCATGGTGTTATATGACTTGTTGGTAGGTTTGGTCGAGGTCCCAGGGGCCTCGGGGGTGTTTCAGATGGCCATCGAAAGGAAAATTTGGACTTAGGCATTGCTGGTTTCTTCTGATGTTCTGGTGTTTTGTACCTGCGATGGGGAGCCCGCAGGTGTGGGCCCGCAGAAGAGAAGAGAAGGTCGCATGTGTGGTCAAGGCTGGGTTGGACTGGAAGTGTAGGTGCGGAGGATTGAGCGCATCTGCAAGCCCACAGGTGCGAGGCTAAGCCGCAAATGCGGAAGAATGGATCATGGGCAATTCCGCAGAAGCGGAAGATGGGCCGCAAAAGCGGAAAATGTGTTATATCTCCGTTCCTTCTCATTTCTTGCTGATACTTGTTGTATTCTCTGTTTGGGCTGATTATTATGATATTCTGTGAGCCTGAAGGGCTGGAGAGGTTAGTGACTGAGATAGGGCATGAGTGCCGAGTTGTGAGCTATGTGAGGTATTTTGGATCGAGTTGCACGTCGCAACAAGCCTTATGGCTATATTTATATTATGGATCGGGTTGCACGTCGGAACAAGCCTTTAGGCTACATATATATATATATATATATGTGTGTGTGTGTGTGTGTGTGTGTGTATTATGGATTGGGTTGCACGCCGCAACAATATTGGATCAGGCTGCACGCCGCAACAATATAACTCTTGGGCTGAAGGATCCCATCCAGAGTTTGTACACCCCAGTGAGCGCAGGTACCTATTGAGAGTGTGTATTGAGGGCTGAGAGTCGAGAATATGAGTAGTTGAGATGAGTTAAGTGACTGTTGCCTTGAAAGGCTGTACTTGCTCTTAATTATTATTGCACTTAGGTGGTATCTGTTGTTGTTGTGAAATTTTTGAAAGATTTATATATGGTTTACTTGAACTCAAACTGATTTAGCTTAAACTGCCGGATTTGAAAGCATGTTCCCTCTTTACTGAAAACTTTTGAAATGAACTGTATTTACATAGCTCGTCATTGTTTCTCAGTTCCTAATTTAATTTTGTTACTTGCTGAGTTGGTTGTACTCATGCTATACCCTGCACTTCATGTGCAGATCTAGGTGCGTACGGTTCTAGTCGTTGAGTTCGTATGCGGGCTGATTTTCGAAGACTTACGAGGTAGTTGTCGGCGGCCGCACTCCTTGTTTCTCCTTTCTTATTATCTTTTCTCTCTTGTATTGGCATTTGGCACAAACTGTAGTAGAATATATTTCTAGACTGTTGTTAGATGCTCATGACTTAGTGACATCCTGAAGTCGGGCTATTATTCCGCACTTGTGATTTGGGTTGTTACCCCGTTGTTATGTAAACCTTCGGATAGTTTAAATGATTTATCTCACTTCTGTTATATACTGAAGCATATTGAGAATGTCGGCTTGCCTAGTTCCAAGATAGGCGGCATCGCGAAAAGTTAGGTATTTGGGTCGTGACAATTTGGTATCATAGCCCAGGTTACATAGGTCTCACGAGTCATGAGCAGGTTTAGTAGAGTCTTGCGTATCGGTACGGAGACGTCTGTACTTATTTTCGAGAGGCTGCAGAACCCTTAGGAAAAATCCACATTATTGAATTCTTGTCATGCGAAAATGTTGATTTTGGTAACTAAACTTCTGTCTTTTCATGCTCTCACAGATGGTGAAGACTCATACTACTGGGCAGGATGGACAGCCACCAGTACCACCAGCCAGGATCGCGAGAGGCCGAGATCGCAATAGAGGCCGCAGTAAGGGCAGAGATGCAGCCCGCACAGCAGTTGGGGCAATACCTGCAGATCCACTAGTTGCCCTTGGTCAGGACCAGATCGTAGTTATGGATGCACCAGTGGGACCAGCTCAGGCACCACCTTTGCCCATCGTGATTCTTGGCCTTCAGGAGGCCTTAGCTCAGATTATGACCGTGTGGACCGTCCTTACTCAGTAAATCTCTGTTTTGACAACCGCATCCACTTCTTAGGCCGGGGGAGGCACTCAGACTACCGCCGCCCGCACATCTGAGCAGGTAGTACAGAGACTCCAGACACCGGGAGCACCACCAGCCCAACCGATTACAACTGCTCAGGACTATGTGGTTCCTTCTATGCCTGAGGATGAGCATCGTAGATTGGAGAGATTTGGGAGACTCCAGCGTCCATATTTTAGTGGTGCAGAGGGAGATGATCCACATGGTTTCTTGGACAGGTGTCAGAGGATACTCCGTACAACAGGTATTCTGGAGACCAGTGGGGTCTCGTTCACTACCTTTCAGTTCTTTGGGGCTGCATTCAGTTGGTGGGAGGCTTATGAGAGGCGTAGATCAGTCGGCGCAGCACCTCTTACCTAACAACAATTCTCTGTTATCTTTCTGGAGAAGTTCGTGCCTCAGTCCCACAGAGAGAAGCTGTGAAGACAGTTTGAGCAGCTTCGTCAGGGTGATCTGTCTGTGACGCAGTATGAGATGAGATTCTCGAAATTGGTTCGTCACGCTATCTGGTTGGTTCCCACAAACAGGGAGAGGATCAGGAGGTTTATAGATGTCCTCACTTATCAGATGTGATAGCTTATGACTAGAGAAAGAGTGCCTGGTGCTACTTTTGATGAGGTTGTTGACATTTCTCGGCAGATTGAGATGGTTTGCAATCAGGAGAGAGTCGATAGGGAGGCCAAGAGGCCTCGTGGACAGGGTGGATTTAGCGGTGCTTCTTCTGGGGGTCAGTTCTAGCATGGTACCCGTCGTCCTTTCAGACATGCTTAGAAAGCTCCCAGTTCACCGTGGTGCGTCGACTGGACATGGTTCTTATAGTTATCAGCAGGGCCGTTCATCTCTCGGTGCCCTTCCAGCACAGAGTTCATCCCGTGTACCATCATGTCAGGGTTTGTCTATGCCAGATCCTTCTACTAGTTATCTCGGTGCTTGGGGCTCTCTTTAGTCCCCAGCAACAACATCGGGGAGTTGCTATGAGTGTGGGGAGTTTGGTCACGTGAGGAGAGAGTGTCCCCATATAGTGGGAGGTCCCGCTCCGCAGAGGAACCAGCCTATGTCATCAGCACCAGTTCCTCCACCACTGGCTCAGCCAGCCCGGGGTGGAACCTAGTCAGCTAGGGGTCGCGCGAGAGTGGGAGGAAGATCAGGGGGTGTCCAGGCCCGTTTCTATGCTCTCCCTACTAGAACATATTCCATTGCTTCATATGTTGTGATTACAGGTATTTTCTGAGTTTGCCACAGAGATGCCTCTGTATTATTTGGCCCTGGTTCCACTTATTCATATGTTTCCTCGTATTTTGCTCGTTTTCTGGATATGCCCTGTGAGTCTTTAGTTTCATCTTTCCATGTATCTACTCCTGTGGGCGATACTATTATTGTGGACTGCGTATATCAGTCATGTGTTGTAACTATTAGGGGTTTGGAGACTAGAGTGGATCTTTTGCTGCTCAGTATGGTTTATTTTGATGTGATATTGGGTATGGATTGGTTGTCTCCATGTCATGGTGTTCTAGATTGTCATGCTAAGACTGTGACATTGGCAATGCCGGGGTTACTGAGGTTGAGTGGAGCGTTCTATAGACTATGTACCCAGTGGGGTGATTTCATACTTGAAGGCTCAACGGATGGTTGAGAAAGGTTGTCTATCCTATTTGGCTTTTGTGAGGGATGTTAGTGCAGAGTCTCCTGCTATTGTTTCTGTTCCTGTGGTGCGTGATTTTCTGGATGTGTTTCCTGCAGACCTGTCGGGCATGCCACCTGACAGGATATTGACTTCCATATTGATTTGGTGCCGGGCACTCATCCCATTCCTATTCCACCGTATCGTATGGCATCAACGGAGTTAAAGGAAATGAAGGAACAACTTCTGGAACTCCTTTATAAGGGGTCATTCGGCTTAGCGTGTCACCTTGGGGTGCACCGGTTCTATTTGTAAAGAAAAAAGATGGTTCTATGAGGATATGAATTGATTACATGCAGTTGGACAAGGTCAGAGTCAAGAACAAGTAACCTTTGCCATTCATTGATGATCTATTTGACCAGCTTCAGGGAGCGAAGGTGTTCTCCAAGATTAATTTGAGGTCAAGGTATCACCAGCTGAAGATTCAGGATTCGAATATTCTTAAGACAACTTTCAGGACCCGATTTGGCCATTATGAGTTCCTTGTGATGTCTTTTGGGCTAACCAATGCCCCAAAAGCGTTCATGCATTTGATGAGCAGTGTGTTTCAGCCTTATTTGGACTCATTCGTTATTGTATTCATTGATGACATCCTGGTGTACTCTTGTAGCTAGGAGGAGCATGCCCAACATTGTGGATTGTGTTACAGAGATTGAGGGAGGAGAAGCTTTATCCAAAAATTTCCAAGTGTGAGTTTTGGCTCGGTTCAGTGGAGTTCTTGGGGCACGTGGTATTTAGTGAGGGTATTCACGTGGATCGGAATAAGATAGAGGCGGTGCAAAGTTGGCCTGGACCGTCCTCAGCCACGGAGATTAGGAGATTTCTTGGTTTGGTGGGCTATCACCATCGTTTTATGGAAGGTTTTTCATCTATTGCATCGCGCTTGACCAAATTTACCCAAAAGGGTGCTCTATTCAGTTGGTCGGATGAGTGCGAGGAGTGCTTTCAGAAGCTCAAGACTACTTTGACCACGACTCTAGTTCTAGTTCTGCCATCAGCTTCTGGTTCTTACACGGTGTATTGTGATGCCTCGAGGATAGGTATTGGGTCTATTCTGATGCAAGAAGTTAGAGTGATTGCTTATGCTTCACGCCAGTTGAAGGCCCATGAGAAGAACTATCATGTCCATGATCTTGAGTTAGCAACTATTGTTCATGCCTTGAAGATTTGGCGGCACTATTTGTACGGGGTTCATTGTGAGATATACACTGATCACCGGAGTTTGCAGCATTTGTTCAAGCAGAAGGATCTTAAATTGCGTCAACAGAGGTGGTTGGAGCTTCTTAAGGACTATGATATCACCATTTTCTACCATCCCGGGAAGGCCAATATGGTGGTCGATGCCTTGAGTCGCCGGGCAGAGAGTTTAGCGTATCTTCCAACAGTAGAAAGACCCTTGGCATTGGATGTTCAGGCCTTAACTAGCCAGCTTGTCAGATTGGATATTTCGGAGCCGATTCGGGTATTGGCTTGTGTGGTCTCTAAGTCTTCTATTTATGAGTGTATCAGGGAGCATCAGTATGATGACCCACACTGCTCGTCCTCCAGGATAGGGTTTGGCGAGGTTATTCTAGAGATGTGACTATTGGTGATGATGGGGTGTTGAAGATGCAGGCCAGATATGTATGCCCAATGTAGATGGGTTACGGGAGTTGATTCTTGAGGAGGCCCACAGCTCGCGGTATTCCATCCATCCGGGTGCCGCAAAGATGTACCGGTATTTGAGATAGTACTATTGGTGGAGGAGGATGAAGAAGGATATAGTTGGGTTTGTGGCTCGATGTCTCAACTGTCAGCAGGTTAAGTATGAGCCTCAGAGACCAGGTGGCTTACTTCAGAGGTCAGAGATCCCATAGTGGAAGTGGGAGCGGATCACCATGGATTTCGTAGTTGGGATCCCACGGACTTCGAGGAAGTTCGATGCTATTTTGGTGATTGTGGATCGGCTGACCAACTCCGTTCACCTCATTCCAGTTGGTACTACTTATTCTTTAGAGTGGTTGGCTGAGATTTACATCCGAGAGATTGTTCGCCTTCATGGTGTCGCAGTTTCCATCATTTTAGATAGAGGCACACAGTTTACATCACAGATTTGGAGGGCCGTGCAGCAAGAGTTGGGTACTCAGTTTGAGTTGAGCACAGCCTTTCACCCTCAGACGGACGGACAGTCCGAGCGCACTATCCAGATATTAGAGGACATGTTACGCGCATGTGTCAATGATTTTGGGGGTTCACGGGACCAGTTTCTGTTGCTCGCAAAGTTTGCATACAACAACTATTATCAGTCGATCATTCAGATGGCTCTGTACGAGGCTTTATATGGAAGGAGGTGTAGATCTCTGGTGGGTTGGTTTGATCCGGGTGAGGCTAGGTTATTGGGCACTGACTTGGTCCAGGATGCAAAGACAAGGTGAAATTGATTCAGGAGCGGCTTCGCACGGCGCAGTCTAGGCAGAAGAGTTATGCTAACAGGAAGGTCCGTGATGTGTCTTTCATGGTCGGGGAGAAGGTTATGATGAAGGTATCACCCCATGAAGGGTGTTTTGAGATTTGGGAAGAGGGGCAAATTGATCCCTCGATTCATTGGGCCTTTTGAGGTACTTCAGAGGATAGGGGAGGTGGCTTACAAGATTGCCTTGCCACCTAGCTTGTCGTGTGCGTCCAGTATTTCATGTTTCTATGCTCCGGAAGTATATCGGCGATCCGTCCCATATTTTGGATTTCAGCACGGTTCAGTTGGATGGTGATATGACTTATGATGTGGAGGTAGTGGCCATTTTGGAGAGGCATGTTCGGAAGTTGAGGTCAAAGGATATAGCTTCAGTGAAGGTGCAGTGGAGAGGTCAGCCTGTGGAGGAGGCCACTTGGGAGACCGAGCGGGAGATGCAGGGCAGATATCCACACCTATATGAGACTAGGTATGTTTCTAGACTCGTTTGAGGACGAATGTTTGTTTAAGAGGATGTAATGCCGGTCGTTTCGAGAGTTATAGCCATGTTTCCTCCATTTATGCTTCTTTTGTGCTTTACAACTGTATTATGTCTTACTGGGTTGGTTGGTTCGGGTCCGGAGTGGTTTCGGAGTGATTTTGAGATACTTCGTCTCTTAATTGTAAGCTTAAGTTGGAAAAGTCGAACGGATATCAACTTGTGTGTAAACGACCTCGGATTTGAATTGTGATGATTCCGCTAGCTCCATTAGGTAATTTTGGACTTAGGAGCACGTCAGGAATGTGATTTGGAGGTCTGAAGTAGAATTAGGCTTGAAATGGCAAAAGTTAGAATTTTGGCGATTTTGGCCGGCAGTGGAAATTCTGATATCGGGGTCGGATTGGATTTTAGGAAGTTGGAGTAGGTTTTTGGTGTCATTTTTGGCTTGTGTGTAAAATTTAAGGTCAATCGGACGTGGTTTGGTAGATTTCGGCGTCATTTGCAGAATTCAAAAGTTTAAAATTTCTTTAGGCTTGAGTCTAGGTGTAATTTGTTGTTTTGAGTGATTCGAAGGTTGATTAAGTTTGCATGGGGTTATATGACTTGTTGGTAGGTTTGGTTGAGTTCCCGGGGGCATCGGGGGTGTTTCAGATGCCCATCGGAAGGAAATTTTAGACTTAGGCATTGCTGGTTTCTTCTAATGTTCTGGTGTTTTGCACCTGCGGTGGGGAGCCCACAGGTGCGGCCTTACAGAAGAGAAGAGGAGGTCGCAGATACGAGCAAGGATGGGTTGGACTGGAAGTGCAGGTGCGGAGGATTGAGAGCATCTTCGAGCCCGCAGGTGCGAGGCTAAGCCACAGATGCATAAGAATGGATCATGGGTAATTCCACATAAGTGGAAGATGGGCCGCAAAAGTGACTTCGCAGGTGTGAGACCTAGAGTGCAGGTGTGATCCCGGTGGACTTAAGTGATATCCGCAGGTGCGGAACTTTGGTCGCAGAAGCGTTTTTGCAGAAGCGGGCTAGGCACCACAGGTGCGGTTTTGCTGGGTAGAACCTATAAATAGAAAGACTTCGAGATTTTTCCCCATTTTCACATTTTGGAACTGAGACTTTGGGGATTTTTGAGGAGATTTTCGAAGGGATTTCAAAGTTATCACTGAGGTAAGTCCCTTGAGCCTAGTTATCTTCAGTAATGTTGTTTTCTACTGATTTTATGCCTAATTAGTGAGATTTTGAAGTGAAATTTGGGGGTTTAGAACTTGAGAACTGGAGAATGAATTTTAGGATTTTGGAGGGGAAAATGAGGTCGGATTTTGATAAATTTGATATGGTTAGACTCGTGAGTGAATGGGCTTTCGGATTTTGAGGCTTTCGTCGGGGTTCGAGATGTGGGCCCGGGGGCCGGTTGAGCCGATTTCGGATTTTGGGATATATTTTAGTAGTTCTCTTGTGGAATTGATCCTTTTAGCCTATATTGATTATCTGTACTGTTTGTTGCTAGATTCAGGGCATTTGGAAGCCGATTCGAGAGGCAAGGGCATTACAGAGTAGGATTCCTGCTCTGTGGAGGTAAGTACCAGTCTTAAATCTGGTCTTGAGGGTATGAAACCACGAGAATTGGTATGATGTGAATAGTTAGAGGTGACACACATGTTCGGTGACGGGAGTGTGAGTGTGCACGACGAGGGATTGAGACATGGTCCGTCTTGTGAGATTATAAAGTTGAATAGCCCATTGTTATTACCCGTTTTTCCTTGTCTTTTAGCAAATTAACTGTCTTTAATGTTAGAAATCATGCTTAGGCCATATGATATCACTGTTGGGACCCGCAACGATCATATACTTGCTAAATTGACTTCTAATTGTTGTCTTTTACTCAGTCACAGTCTTACTTGTGTGTTGTATCTTCGTTCCCTCTCATTTCTTGTTGATACTTGTTGTATTCTCTGTTTGGGCTGATTATTATGATATTTTGTGAGCCCGAGGGGCTAGAGAAGTTATTGACTGAGATAGGGCCTGAGTGCCGAGCTGTAAGATATATGAGGTATTTTGGATCAGGTTGCACGTCGCAACAAGCCTTGTGGCTATATTTATATTATGGATCGGGTTGCACGCCGCAACAAGCCTTCGGGATATATATATATATATATATATATATATATATATTATGGATCGGGTTG
>MDKI01212814.1:0-10293 GCA_005239505.1 Nicotiana paniculata
TTACTATTACTATTATTATTATTATTACTATTACTATTATTATTATTATTATTATTACTATTACTATTACTATTACTATTATTATTACTATTATTACTATTATTATTACTATTACTATTATTATTATTATTATTATTATTACTATTATTATTATTATTATTATTATTAATATTTATTATTATTATTAATATTAATATTATTATTACTATTATTATTACTATTATTATTACTATTATTATTATTATTATTATTATTATTATGTACGTATGTACGTATGTACGTACGTACGTACGTACATACGTACGTACGTACATACGTACGTACGTACGTAGGTATGTAAGTATGTATGTATGTATGTATGTATATACGTATGTACTTACGTACGTATGTACGTACGTACGTATTGTACGTATGTATATATGTATGTATGTATGTACATACGTACGTACGCAGTGGCAGACTCAAGATTTTTTACAAGCGGGTTCAATCTTAGAAGTACATAAATTTAGTCGTATAATAGTAGTTGTCAAGTGAGTTCAAATAAAATATTTATACAAAATTTACGTTGTTTTAATCGTAATTTATACATATACACAGTATTATTTTTTGGTGAAGCGGGTTCAGTTGCCACCACGTGCGTCCGCCACTGTACGTACGTATGTCATGGGCAACTTTCCAGCCATGCCCTTGGACGTGCCCCGTGGCGTTCTGGCAAGCCTCCCAACGCCTAGCGCCATGGACGGCCCCATGGTCTTGGCCGCGCCAAGTGACAAGCGCGCATGTGGCTTTGTCGCCCCATCGATATCCCTCGCTAGCGCCCAGCCGCAAGCAGCTGCCAACAGCGCCGCGCGCGCAGATCGTGATGCCAGAGACAAAGTATCTAACAACGGACGTGTTTCTACCTTGTAGGAGACTAAGTCCTTTTCATTGTAAATATAGAGTAGTTTTATTCCATGTAATTTTATTATGTTCCTCTAGCTTATTAGGTCAAGTCATGTAGCTTTTGTTTATTTTTTTTAAGCATTATTAGGGGGGGTCAAGCATTCAAAACTTTCTAGCAAGAAATTCTCTCTACTGGTGTCTCTCCCCCCTCGACACCGCGTTGCCTTCTTTTGTAATAGATTTCATTTATGCAATAAAGCTTTCTTTCAATTCTCTTTATTGTTCTCTCAATTGTTCTTGACATCGGTTTTCTCGTACGGCAGTGACAATCTCGTCTAGCGTAAGGAGGGGACCTCAGTTGGCGGACAACAGTTGTACTGACATCAGTTGCTTAGACTTATGTCGCCCTTCCAAGGAACATCAGGAAGGCGCCGCGTAACAGTTGGTATCAGAGCCAAGGCTCGACATCAGACGAGGGAACGCATTGCCATTACCACCATTTCTTACCATGGTGAATCATGGGGACCGCATTGCGGCCCTTGGGGAGACGGTTGACGTATTACGACCCATTGTAAATACGGTGCCTGAATTACAAACTAGCCTAGTGCAAAGGTTGGATGACCTAGACCGCAAAATGATCCAGGCCGAAGTTGACATAGAAAACATCAGTCGCGAATCTGAAAGAAACCGGCAAACGGCACCTACTGAGGCAGCCGAAATTTTTGGTAAATTCGAGGACCTCCGACAGGAGCGTACCAAGGATTTAGCCTACAGGGAAGAAGAGGCAGACAGGGTGACTGCCATGCAACAAACTATAGACAACTTGACAGGCCAACTCAATATTGTTAATGCTGCTCTACAAGGCTTGCTTCGAGGAGGTGGAAATCAAATCGGGGTGCTGTGAACCTCCCTCCCATGGCACAAAAACTGAAAATTCCTGAGCCAAAGCCATATAGTGGAGCTCGGATGCTAAAGAATTGGAGAATGTCATCTTCGACATCGAGCAGTACTTCGATGCCGTGGGAGGCCTAGAAGAAGCCAAGAAGGTAGCAACTGCTGCCATGTATCTTCAGGGTGATGCTAAGATCTGGTGGCGAGTGAAGTATGAAGCCATCAGGGCCGGTGAAGATGCTTTGGAGACATGGGAAGAATTGAAGGCATCCATATGCCTACAGTTCTTTCCCGAGAATGTTGAGTATAATGCAAGGAGGAAACTATGGGAGCTCCGACAGACCAGATCAGTACGGGACTATGTGCAAGAATTCTCCACGCTCATGCTGAACATCCGTGACATGGGGGACAAAGACAAGATCTTCGCATTCCTGGAAGGGTTGAAACCTTATGCCCGCATGGAGCTGCAAAGACAATGGGTAGATACCCTACCCAAGGCGATCCAAGCGGCGGAATGCCTTGGGGACTACCAAGTGGAAACTCAGAAGGATAGGCCTCCACCACCTGTCCGAGCGGGATACAAAGGAGGCCAGCCTAACAATGGTGGCCCTAGCAGAAGTGGGGGAGATCGGAATGCACCCAAAGCTAAGGCTTCTTCCGCAGGCAACAACGGTGCTGCGTCAAACAACAATGATCGGGGGAGCAGGGCCCCCTCAAGATGCCGTCATTGCGGCGAGCCACATTGGATTAACGAATGTCCATATGCACAGATGAACGACCATCAAGCTTATAATGATGGGACAGATGATGAAGAAGACGATGCGGAGCAGACCGAACCAGTCGGTGCCTTCAATGCAATTGTGTGTTCTATTTCTGAGGAATTAGCGGGAACCAGTGCTGGTATCCGTAAGAAGAAGGACCCCTGCCCAATCCCCAAGAAAGGGAAAAAGAAAACGAATGAAGGGACTCCTCTGAAACAAAAGAGGACCTTGATGTTCGTTGAACTGAAGGTGAATGGCAAGCCCATTCGGGCGATGATAGATACAGGTGCTACCCACAACTACTTGGCCTCAACTCAGGTAGAGCGCCTTGGCATAGTTGTAGGAAAGGGCAGAGGCCACGTCAAGGCTATCAACTCCCCTCCTCAGCCAGTGGGTGGAATAGCCAAAGGAGTACAAGTGAAGATGGGTCCTTATGAAGGAAATTTCAACTTGCGCGTGGTAATCATAGATGACTTCGAGTTGATAGTTGGGCTGGAATTCTTGAGGCAAACCAACACCATGCCCGTTCCATATGCGGACATGCTTCTGATGATGGGAATAAATGGGGCCAAGCCCTGCATTATCCCGTGCATGTACATGAAAATGGCCGCTGAGAACATCTCGACCTTGCAGCTGAAGAAGGGAGTCAAAAGACATGAACCTACGTTCCTGGATACCCTATGCATTGAAGAGGTAGAACGCTCATCGGGTCCCATATCTACACCCGTAAAGAAGCTACTATTGGAATTTGAAGACGTCATGCTGTCACGACCCGAATTACCCTCCGAATGGTCTCGTGACGGCACCTAGTCTCTACGACTAGGTAAGCCAAAAATTTACGGAAAATAAGACAAAACAATAATAGAAACAGTAAAGAAGAAGCAATTTTATAAAATTTAACCGCTCGGCATTTACAGCTTTTACTTTCCCAAAACCTGGAACATCACAAAGTCACAAACTCCGAACTACTGTAGCTCTATACAAAGGAATAAGGAAAATGTATCTATATATCTCCTATATCTATACTAGAGTAGGAAGGGGACTCGTGAGATCCTGCGGACACGGCAGAATTACTTCGCGGTCACCTAAGCAGCTGCTAAGATACGCCTAGCCACTGTACGGTGCAATGGTACCTGGATCTGCACATGGGGAAAACATGCGCAGGAAAGGGCGTGAGTACTCCACATTCGGTACTCAGTAAGTGTCAAGCCTAACCCCAGCCAAGTAGTGATGAGGTCAGGTTGAGGCTCTACTGATTATAAAACTAGTCAGTTATAAATTTAAACAGTGAAATATAGATAAGCAATGATAAATAGGATTAATGAAAACTGGAAGAATTAATAACAGAAATAGAGCCCTCGGATCAGCACTACATATATCTCAACAGTAAATATGCAATGCAGTACAAGGGGAGAGCTCCCGGATCTCAGTCTGTAGTTCCAATTTGAATATGCTATGCAGTACAGGGGGAAAGCTCCCGGATCTCCGTCCGTAGTCCCAATTTAGATATGCAATGGTACAGGGGGAGCCAAGCTCAATGCCACGCTCTTGCCACGAGTATCCAACTTCGAGTTAGGCAAGCCACTTACCTTGACTGCGCTAATCAACTCAATGCCACGCTCTTGCCACGAGTATCCAACTTCGGGTGGCCCAAATCTAGTCAATTCGATTGCATAGTGTAAATATCATTTCAAGGAAACAAAATAGCTATTAAGTTCGAAGCTAATACGCGAAATTAGGAAATTCGTCCAAAAAGTCCCCCAAGCCCATGTCTCGGAATCGGGTGAAAATCATATTTTCCGGACACTCATTCACTCACGAGTCTAACCATATAAGAATCTCTCAAATCGGAGGTCAAACACCTAATCAAAACTCAATAATTCGATCTATGAAGTTCATCCCATTTTTCCCATTTTCTACCCAAAAGTTTCGAAATTAAAGGTTGAATTTAAGACTGGAATCATGGAAATTGATCTATAATGGATAGAAATCACCTACCAAAGTTACCCAGGTGCAAAAGCCTCCAAAAATCACCCCTCCCGAGCTCTCAAGTTCAAAAAGGGTGAAAATAACATAAACCCTCGGATTGGGGTTTTAATATTCTGCCCAGGTGTTTCTTCTATGCGATCGCGGACACATAGTCGCGATCGGGGAGAACATTCAGCCACGCGCCTAAAAACCTTCATTGCGATCACGATTGCGTGACTGCGATCGCGGACCTTCATGACCCAGAGCTACGCGATCGCAGTTGGGTCCACGCGATCGCGTGGAACAAATATTGAAACTCCCCCAGACCAAGAATACTCTACGCGGCCGCGGTCCAGGTCATGCGATCACGAAGACCAAGATTCCAACACACTGCGATCATGGACCTCTTCTTGAGATCGAAGAGAACAAATCGCAGGACCCCTCACATTTACCTTACGCGATCGCGGGTGAACCCTTGCGATCGCAGAGAACAAAATACTACTGCAGGAAAACCAGAAAATCAGCTAAGGCTATTAGGTCAAAAATGCCCATTTGAACACCCAAAACACATCCGAGGCCTCCGGGACCTCAACCAAACCTACCAACCAACCCTAATAATTCATTAAAACTTGGTGGAGCCTTAAGAAAACACCTCATAACATCAAAATCATGAATTATGCATAGATTCAAGCCTAAGAACATATGAAATTTCTAGAATCTACATCCGATGCCGAATCACGTCTAAACTCGTTCGAATGACCTCAAATTTTGCACACAGGTCATAAATGACATTACGAACCTGTTGTCGCTTTCAGAATTCCATTTTGAGTCTGATACAAAAATTTCACATATCGGCCAAAATCGCCGAGATTCTAACTTTCGCCAATTCAAGCCTAAATATACAACCGACCTCGAAAACACATTCCGAACACGCTCCTAACCCCGGAATCACCCAACGGAGCTAACAGAGTCAACAGAATTCCATTCCGGATCCGTCTTCACACAATTCTAGCTACGACCTGATTCTAAAAGCTAAAATCCACATTTAAGGACTATGTATCCAAAATCACTCGGGATTTCACCACTCAACGCTAACAAGTTCCAATAGAATAAATAGACATGGGAGAAACAGTTATTAGTGGATTGGGGTGCTAAATCTCAAAACGACCGACCGGGTCATTACATTCTCCCCTCTTAAGAAAATCGTTCGTCCTCGAACGAGTATAGAAACATACCTGAAGCTATGAAAAGATGAGGGTACTGACTCCGCATGTCCTACTCGGTCTCCCAAGTCGACTCCTCGACCGGATGAACCTTCCACTGAACCTTGACAGAGGCAATATTCTTCGACCTGAGCTTCCTGACCTGCCTGTCCAAAATAGCCACTGGCTCCTCAACATATGATAGATCCTTGTCCAACTGGACTGAGATGAAATCCAAAACATGAGTCGGATCACCGCGATACTTCCGGATCATGGAAACGTGGAATACCGGATGAACTCCTTCTAGGTTGGGAGGCAAAGCCAACTCATAAGCGACCTCCCCAACCCGCTGCAACACCTCAAAAGGGCCAATGAACTTCGGACTCAGCTTACCCTTCTTCCCGAATCTCATGACGCCCTTCATAGGCGATACCCGAAGAAAAACCCCATAAATGCCAAGTCACAAACCTTCCAGTCCGCATAACTCTTCTGCCTGGACTGAGCTGTGCGAAGTCTCTCCTAAATCACCTTCACCTTGTCCAGGGCATCCTGAACCAAGTCTGAACCCAACAATCGGGCCTCGCCCGACTCAAACCATTCTACTGGAGACCTGCACGGCCTACCTTACAAAGCCTCATACGGCGCCATCTGAATGCTGGACTGGTAGCTGTTATTATAAGCAAACTGTGCAAGAGGCAAGTATCGATCCCATGACCTTCCAAAATCTATCACACATGCACGAAGCATATCCTCGAGAATCTGAATCGTGCGCTCGGACTGCCCGTCCGTCTGAGGGTGAAAAGCTGTACTCAACTCTACCTGGTGCCTAACCCCTGCTGAACGGCTCTCCAGAACCGTGAAGTAAACTGTGTACCTCTGTCTAAAATGATAGATACTGGGATACCGTGGAGGCAAACAATCTCTCTGATATAAATCTCATCCAACCTCTCAGATGAATATGTAGTCAGCATTGGAATGAAATGGGTTGATTTGGTCAGCCGATCCACAATCACCCAAATAGCATCATGCTTCCTCAAAGTCCGAGGAAGTCCAACCACAAAGTCCTTGGTGATCCGCTCTCACTTCCACTCTAGAAGCTCAATCTGCTGAAGTAACCCTCCCGGTCTCTGATGCTCACATTTGACTTGCTGACAGTTGAGACACTTGGCTACAAACTCCACTATATCCTTCTTCATCCTTCGCCACCAATATTGCTGTCTCAGATCCTGGTACATCTTCGCGGTACCCGGATGGATGGAATACCGCGAACTATGGGACTCCTCAAGAATCAACTCTCGAAGCCCATCCACATTGGGCACGCATATCTGACCCTGCATCCTCATCACACCATCATCTCCTATAGTCACATCCCTGGCGTCACCTCGCTGAACCCTGTCCTGGAGTAGCAGAAGGTGGGGATCATCATACTGGCGCTCTCGAATGCGGTCATAAAGAGAAAACCGAGCCACCACACAAGATAAAACCCGGCAAGGCCCTGAAAGGTTCAACCTCATGAACTGACTGTCTAAGGACTGAATATCTAAGGCTAAGGGCATCTCAACTGCCAGAAGATATGCCAAACTCCCCAAACTCTCCGGCCGGTGACTCAAGGCGTCGGCCACCACATTGGCCTTCCCCGAGTGGTATAATATATGATGTCATAGTCCTTTAGAAACTCCAACCACCTACGGTGGCGAAAATTGAGATTCTTCTACCCGAATATGTGCTGCAAACTCTGGTGATCCGTGAATATCTCACAGGGAACACCATATAAATAATGACGCCATATCTTCAGGGCGTGAACAATCGCTGCCAACTCGAGATCATGAACATGGTAATTTTTCTCATGCACTTTCAACTGCCTGGACTCGTAGGCAATCACCCTACCATCCTGCATCAACACCGCTCCCGGGCCATTCCTCGAAGCATCACAATAGACTGTATAGGACCCTGAACCTGTGGGTAATACTAACACTGGAGTTGTAGTCAGGGCTGTCTTGAGCTTCTGAAAACTATCCTCACACTCCTCAGTCCATATAAAAGGTGCACCCTTCTGGGTCAGTCTGGTCATGGGCGCTGAAATGGATGAAAATCCCTCCACAAAATGGCGATAATACCCAGCCAAACCGAGGAAACTGCGGATCTCAGTAGCTGAAGACGGTATAGGCCAACTCTGCACCGCCTCTACCTTCTTCAGGTCTACCTTGATCCTATCCGAAGATACCACATGGCCTAGGAATGCCACAGAATCAAGCCAAAATTCACACTTAGAAAATTTGGCATACAACTTCTTCTCTCTCAAAGTCTGAAGCACGGTCCTCAACTGCTGCTCATAATCCTCCTGGGACCGAGAATATACCAGAATGTCATAAATGAACACGATGACGGAAGTATCAAGATAAGGCCGAAATACGCTGTGTATCAGGTGCATGAAGGTTGCTGGGGCATTGGTCAGCCCAAATGACATAACAAGGAACTCATAATGGCTATATCTGGTCCTGAAGACAGTCTTCGGGATATCCGGCTCCCGAATATTCAACTGATGATAACCCGAACGCAGATCAATCTTGGAGAACACCCTAGAACCCTGTAACTGGTCAAACACATCATCAATGCAAGGCAATGGGTACCTGTTCTTCACTGTCACCTTATTCAGCTGCCGGTAGTCAATACACATACGCATCGAGCCATCCTTTTTATTCACAAATAACACCGGAGCACCCCAAGGTGATACACTGGGCCTGATGAAATCTTTGTCAAGCAACTCCTGAAACTGCTCTTTCAACTCCTTCCACTCAGGAGGAGCCATGCGATAGGGAGGAATGGAAATGGGATGAGTGCCCGGCAACAAGTCAATGCCGAAATCAATGTCTCTATCGGGCGGCATACCCGGAAGATCAGCTGGAAATACATCAGGATAGTCCTTGACAACTGGAACTGAATCAACTGTAGGGGTCTCAACACTAACATCTCTCACATAAGACAAATACGCATCACACCCCTTCTCGACCATCCGCTGAGCCTTAAGAAAAGAAATGACTCTGCGGGGAGTATAATCTAAGGAACCTCTCCACTCTAACCTCGGTAATCCTGGCATAGCCAATGTCACGGTCTTGGCGAGACAAGCAAGAATACCATAGTAGGGAGACAACCAGTCCATACCCAAAATAACATCGAAATCTACCATGCTGAGTAATAGTAAGCCAGCCCTGGTCTCAAAACCAATAATAACAATCAAGCACGACCGATATACGCGGTCCACAATGAGAGAATCTCCCACAGGAGTAGAAACATATACGAGGGAACTCAAAGAATCCCGAGATATCCCCAAATGTGAAGCAAAGTAAGAAGATACATATGAGTACGTAGAACCTGGATCAAATAACATGGATGCATCCCTATGACAAACAAAGACAATACCTGTGATGACCGAATATGAAACAACGGCCTCTGAGCGGGATGGGAGAGCATAATATTTGGCCTGGCCTCCCCCTCTAGGGCGACCTCGAGCTGTCTGAGAAGGTGTGTAGCAGCTGGGGCTGGAAGAATAGCTTGAGGACCCGGTGGAAGACGTGGAACCTGATAAGTCTAAGGTGGTGCACCCCTCCTAGATTTGGGCAATCTCTAATCACATGGCGAGGTTCACCACATCCAAAACAACCCCTCGGAGGACGTGGCTGCTGCTGCTGACTCTGAACTAGCCTGCTGGACTGGCCAGTGATAGCAGCTCGAGCAGGAGGCACATGAGATACTGGTGGTGCATAATAAGGCTCCTGAGGTCTAGGAGGAGCTGGAATACCACTGGCTGCTGGAAGAGCTGAATGAATGGGGCGACTCACAAAACCCCTACCATAGCGTGCTGCTGGTGCACGGGCTAATGAAAAATAACCAGTCCCTCGAGACCTCTTGGCCTCTCTCTCCTCCTTGTCCCGGGCTAACATAGTCTCAATCCTCCGGGCAATACTCACGACCTGCTGGTAAGTAATATCGGTCTCCAGCTCTCTGGCCATGCTGGTCCGAATACTGGGGTGGAGTCCCTCAATAAAGCGTCAAACCCTCTCTCTGACAGTGACAACCAAAGCCGGTGCATGGCGAGCCAAATCGCTGTAACGGACTGCATACTTTGACATAGTCATGCTACCCTGGCGTAGCTGCTCAAACTCCGGGATCCAAGCATCCCTGAAGCTCTGAGGGACAAACTCAAGTAAGAAAATCTCGGAGAACTGAGCCCAAGTAAGTGAAGATGCCTCGTCCGGACTACTAAGCTCAAAAGCACGCCACCATTGATAAGCTGATCCCCTCAGCTGGAAACCAGTGAAAGAAACCCCACTCGTTTCCACAATACCCATAGTGCGAAGAATGCGATGACACCCCTCAAGAAAACCCAGGGCGTCATCTGAAGCTAGTCCACTGAACTCAGGTGGGTGGTACTTCTTGTACCTCTCAAGTTGGAGCTGCTCTGCCTCAGGAACAACTGTGAACAACTAATTTTTACCACACCGAAAATTTTAGTGTAAATATTTTTATTTTTAGGTCTAATATTAATACTTAAAATTTTTATCTTACTCTTCATAGGTTTTATTAAGAAA
>ML336061.1:1054-24120 GCA_005239505.1 Nicotiana paniculata
CACATATAGCATTTAAATCACCTAGGGGACAATTCCCCCATACAAGGTTAGAAAGGAGACTCACCTTGCGTCGAATTTACTCCCCAGACCGAGAACGCGCCCGAAACTCCAAACTCTATACCCGAGGAGTCGAAACTAGCCAAAAGTTATAAAAATACATTAATCTATATTCAAAGCATGGAATTTTCCTATTACTTAGCCAAATTCACCATTCTTGAAGAAAATCAAAATCCGACCCCGGGCCCTCATGCTTGAGTTCCAATAATTCTCGAAGGAAACACTCACCCAGAACCTAAGGACCATTAATATACGATTTTTACTTCATTTCATAGCAAATTCACGGGTAAATTCTCAAATTATCGAAGTCCTAGGTTACTACCAATTCGTGATCTTTCATTAATTATGTGATTAAACTTAACTAGGAATTCATGCATGAGGCTAATATTAGAGTAGAATTTACTTACCTTCAACAACCAAGTCGTTTGCCCCTCTAAAATGGTGGAAATCGCCCAAGGAAGAAGAAGAAGAAGATGAGAAAAAATGAATTAAACCCGTGTATAAAAATACACTGTCTGAACAGTGTTTTTGCACCTGCAGCTCGAGGACCACACCTGCGGTCTCGCACCTGCAAGCAAAGGTCCGCACCTGCGGAAATGGACTGGGGATCCTGGGCCCGCACCTGCGGAGTGGAGACCGCACATGCGGCTCCGCTCCTGCGGAAGTTTGTCCGCACCTGCGAGAATTGGCCAGACCACTGGGGGTCGTACCTGCGCTTGCGGTCCCGCACCTGCGGTCACACCAGAATAGGTGCACCAACAGCTATTTTAGCTGGTTTTTAGCCTCGTTTGGTGCCCGGGAGGCCCCTGTGTCCACCCAAGCCCTCTTCCAAATATACCAACAAGTCCCAAATCATAATACAGACTCACTCGAGCCTTCGGAACACCCAAAACAACGCTAAAACTCAAAATCACACCTCAAAACCCTATGAGCCAAACTTAGGAACTTTAAGTTTTCTAGACTTCGCTATCAACACGCCGAACCGACCTATACTACTTGAAATGACACCAAATTTTGTAGGCAAGTCATAAATGACATAACAGAACTATTCCTGGTCTCAGAATTCCGTTCGGACCTCGATAACACGAAAACACGTCCAAAACCAAGATGGGAACTTAAGAAAATTCTTATTTCAATATTGGGCGCCGAAACGCTCCCGGGTCATCAGAACCCCATTCCGAGCATACGCCCAGGTCCAAAATCATCACACGAAGCTACCGCAACCGACAAAACTCGATTCCGAGGTCATTTACCCAAAATGTTGACCGAAGTCAAACTTGGCCTTAAAGGCCAAACTTGAGGAACCAACTGTTCCTGCAGCACTCTAGACACCTCTGAATCCTTGACCACCATTCCCCGTAAGTCATAAATCATAAAAAGCCTCTATGAGAAGTTTCATTTACAGGAACGGGGTCCGATAACGCAAAACGACCGGTCTGGTCGTTACATTCTCCACCTCTTAAACAAACATTCATCCTCGAACGGGTCTGGAATCATACCTGAAGTGCTGAATATATGTGGATATCTGTTCCGCATGTCCTCCTCGAACTCCCAGGTCGCCTCCTCAACTAGATGGCCCTTCCACTGGACTTTTACGGCAGAAACTCTCTTGGACCTCAACTGGCGGTCCTGTCTATCAATAATAGCAATTGGCTCCTCCTCGTAACCCAACCTCTCTTTCTACTGAATAGTGTTGAAATCAACCACATGAGAGAAGTCGGAGTGGAACCTCCGGAGCATGGATACATGAAAAACTGGGTGAACTCCTGATAAACTGGGAGGTAAGGCCAGCTCATAAGCAACCTCCCCAACTCGCCTCAACACCTCGAATGGACCTATAAACCTCGGGCTCAGCTTGCCCTTCTTCCCAAACCTCATAATACCCTTCATAGGAGAGACTTTCAACATGACCCTATCTCCCTCCATAAATGATACATCACGTGCCCTCTGATCCGCGTAGCTCTTCTGTCTGGACTGTGTTGTATGAAGCCTCTCCTAAATCAACTTCACTTTCTCCAAGGCATACCTCACCAGGTCGGTGCCATATAACTTAGCCTCGCCAGGCTCAAACCACCCGATAGGAGAACGACATCGCCGACCATACAAAGCCTCAAATGGTGCCATCTCAATGCTGGACTGATAACTATTATTGTAAGCAAACTCGGCCAAAGGCAAGAACTGGTCCCACTGACCTCCGAAGTCAATCACACATGCCCTAAGCATGTCCTCCAATAACTGAACTGTATGCTCCGACTGACCATCAGTATGAGGGTGAAATGTTGTGCTGAGGTCTATCTGGGTTCCCATCTCACTATGCAGTGCTCTCCAGAAGTGCGAGTTGAACTGAGGACCTCGATCTGATATAATGTATACCGGCACGCCATGCAACCAGACTATCTCCCGAATGTAGATCTGGACCAACCTCTCAGAAGTATATGTAGAAGCTACAGGAATGAAATGCGTCGATTTGGTCAATCTATCTACAATGACCCAAACCGCGTCCACCTTATGCAAAGTGCGAGGCAACCAACCACGAAGTCCATAGCGATGTGCTCCCATTTCCACTCAGGAATGGGCATCTGCTGAAGTAGGCCTTCTGGCCTCTAGTGCTCATACTTCACCTGCTGGGAATTAAGACACCTAGTCACATACTCCACAATGTCCTTCTTCATCCGCCTCCACCAAAAATGCTGCTTCAAGTCACGATACATCTTCATAGCACCAGATTGAATAAAATACCGAGAACTGTGTGCCTCCTCTAGAATCCTCTCCCTCAGGCCATCAACATTAGGAACACATAAGCGGCCCTGAAGTCTCAGAACACCATCCTCGCCAATAGTAGCCTCCTTGGCCCTACCCTGAGCCACTGTCTCCCGAAGTTCTGCTAAGCACGGATCATAGAACTGTCGGGACTTAATCTCCCCCCAATAAAGAAGACTGAGCAACCATATGTGCTAAAACTCGACGAGGCTCTGAAAGGTCTAACCTCACTAGGCGATTGGCCAAGAACTGAATGTCCAAGGCTAGACGTCTCTCCTCTACTGCAATATAAGCCAAGCTACCCATACTCTCCGTCTTCCTGCTCAAAGCATCTGCCACCACATTTGCCTTGCCCGGGTGATAAAGAATGGTGACATCACAATCCTTCAACAACTCAAGCTATCTGCGCTGCCTCAAATTAAGATCCTTTTGCTTGAACAAGTGTTGCAAGCTATGGTGGTCTGTATAAACCTCATAGGACACTCCATACAAATAAGAGCGCGAACAATCGCCGCCAACTCCAAATCATGCACAGGGTAATTCTTCTCATGAACCTTCAGCTGGCGCGAAGCATAAGCAATAACTCTCCCCTCCTGCATTAATACACACCCCAAGACAACGCGTGAAGCGTCACAATATACTATGTACATCCCAGAACCGGAAGGCAATACTAGAACTGACGTTGAGGTCAATGCTGTCTTGAGCTTCTGAAATCTCGCCTCACACTCGTCGGACCATCAAAACGGAGCATTCTTCTGAGTCAATCTAGTCAATGGAGTTGCAATAGAAGAGAAACCCTCCACAAATCGGCGATAATAGCCTGCTAGGCCCAAAAAGCTCCTGATCTCTATAGCTGAAGTGGGGCGCAACCAACTCTGAACTGCCTCGATATTCTGAGGATCAACCTTGATACCTTCTCCGGATACCACATGCCCTAAGAATGCCACGGAATCCAACCAAAACTCACACTTGGAGAACTTAGCATATAGCTTCTGTTCTCGCAGAGTCTGGAGCACAACTCTCAAATGCTGCTCGTGCTCAATGTCATCAATGAAGACAATGACAAAGGAATCAATATACGGCCTGAACACCCTATTCATCAAGTCCATGAATGCTGCTGGGGCATTAGTCAAGCCAAAGGACATCACCAAGAACTCATAATGGCCATATCTCATACGAAAAGCAGTCTTCGGAACATCTGAAGCCCGAATCCTTAACTGATGATACCCCGATCGCAAATCAATCTTAGAAAACACACGAGCACCCTGCAACTGGTCAAACAAATTATCGATGCACGGCAAGGGATAATTGTTCTTAATGGTAACCTTGTTCAACTGGCGGTAATCAATACACATCCGCATAGACCCATCATTTTTCTTCACAAACAAAACTGGAGCACCCCACGGCGATACACTCGGTCTGATGAACCCCTTAGCTAACAACTCTTCAAGCTGCTCCTTCAACTCCTTCAACTCTTTCGGAGCCATACGATACGGAAGAATGGATATAGGCTGGGTGTCTGGAGCTAGATCAATGCAGAAATCAATATCACAGTCCGTGGGCATGCCCGGAAGATCCGAAGGAAATACATTCGCAAACTCTCGACCACGGGCACTGAATCAATCGTCGGAGACTCGACGGTGGTGTCCCGCACATAAGCAAAATAGGCTAGACAACCCTTCTCGACCATATGTCGAGCCTTCAAGAATGAAATAACCCTGCTGGTTGCACTAACTGAAGAACCCCTCCACTCCAGCCTAGGTGACTCGGGCATGACTAAAGTAACTGTCTTGGCATGGCAATCAAGCACGACATGATAAGGAGATAGACAATACATGCCTAGAATAATCTCAAAATCAATCATGTCGAGCAATAAAAGGTCATCTAGATACAGAAGGTGATCATACAAGACCGATACACCCGGTCTACCACCAGAGAATCGCCTGCAGGAGTGGACACATATATAGGAGATCCCAAGGACTCACGAGAAACATCCAAAAAGGAGCAAATAGGGCTGAAACATATGAATACGTGGATCCTGGATCAAAAAATACTGAAGCCTCTCTACCACATACTGAGATAATACCTATGATCACGGCGTCTGAGGCCATTGCATCTGATCTGGCCGGAATATCATAGAATCTGGCTGGAGTACCGGAAGACTGGGATCCACCAGAGTGAACAGGAGCTGCCTGACCTCCCCCTGACTGATCTCCACCTCTAGGACGACCTCTGCCGACCTATCCTCCACCTCTAGGTGGCCGGACTGCTGGTGCTGGACCCATCGGCTGATAGCTCTGATGTACGGCCTTGCCCCGATACCTGGGACACTGCCTCCTCATATGACCTGGCTCTCGACACTTATAACAACTCTCAGGTGGCATAGTCTGCTGCCCCGAAAAAGATCCCTGAAGGGCCGGAGGGCGATGAGAGCCCTCAGGCATAGCACTGAAATAGGATCGAAGGATCTCGGATGACTGGAATAACCACTGTGTGAAATTTGAATGGCTGGAGGATTGTAGGAACGCTCTGGCATGGCGCTGAAATGAGGCCTCGCTGGAACACCTCGGGGAGGTGGTGGAGGTGCTGAATATAAAGGCCTGCTGGGATGACCACTACTATACTGACCCCTGCCCCTAGCTGGGGCGCCTCTGAAATCCCCTGAGAACCTAGCCCTCTTGTCATGCTGACCTTTCTCCCTGCTCCTCGACCGATAACCCTCGATCCTACGAGCAATGTCCACTACGAGCTGATAAGGGTTACCCATCTTCACCTCTCGAGCCATGGTGGATCTAATACCTGGATACAACCCTGCTACAAACCTCTGAACTCTCTCAGCATCGGTGGGAAATATCATAAGAGCATGGCGGGACAACTCTGAAAATCTGGCCTCATAATCTGTCACGGACATCTGCTCTGCTCTAACCGCTCAAACTGACCCCGCAGCTCTTCCCTCACAGAGGGTGGAATATATCTGTCCAAGAACATCTGTGTGAACTGCTCCCAAGTGATTGCAGGAGAATCAGCTGGCCTGCTGAGAATGTAAGACTGCCACCACCTGCGAGCTCAGCCCTCTAACTGGAATGTGGTGAAATCCACGCCATGGGATGCTAGGATTCCCATGTTGTGCAGTCTATCCCTGCACCTATCAATGAAGTCCTGGGCATCCTCACCTCGCTCACCCCCGAAGATTGGAGGGTGCAATCGAGTCCATCTATCTAACATCTTCTGCTGGTTGCCATCCGCAGCTGGTCTGGACTCCGGTGCTGCTACTACAGGCTGGGTACCACCCGTGGGCAGTATACCCGGGGTGTGATGTAATGCTGCTGTCGGTCCTGCGGCTTGGGCAGTAGGGGTCTGGGCTCCCCCTCCCACCTGAGAAGTGGCAGGATCTGCAGGAAATAAACAAACCTAGGACATAGTGTCCATAAATCTCATCATATGGCCCATGACTGCCTGGAAGCCTGGCGCCGTCATAAAGTCTACACGTGCAGGATCTGTTAGAGGCACCTCGTCCTGCTCCTCTATAATAGGGTCCTCTGGTGGCGGGACCGGAATAGCTCTGGGATGCCCTTTTCCCCTACCACGGGCCGGTGCCCTCCCCCAGCCTCTGCCGCGGGCTCGGACGGCGGGGGTAGCGGCCCTTCCCGGGTCCGGAACATCAGATGCACGCATCCTCACCATCTGTGAGAGAATAGAAGAATGCGTTTAGTAAATCATCGACTGAACGATAGAATAAGAACAAATAGAGGTTTCCTAACACCCTGTAGCCTCCTGAAGATAAGTACAGACGTCTCCGTACCGATCCGCAAGACTCTACTGGGTTCGCCCGTGACTCGTGAGACTTACATGAACCTAGTGCTATGATACCATGTTGTCACGACCCAAAATCCAACACAGGTCGTGATGGCGCCCAACACCAGAGTCAGGCAAGCAAATAGTTGTTTACTAGTGAGATTTTCCTTATTTAACATACCAACCTCACATATTACCAAAGTTTTAATCTTAGATCATTTAAATAACATCGGAAACATTAACCAGTTTAAGTAAATACAGCCAAAATGATCGTGATCCAATATATACAGTCCTAAAATAAAGAGTCTACTATGTGCGTGCCAGGAACTAGTGTCATAAGTCAATAGGTGAACTACTATAATATACAAAAGATGATAAAAATTGTACTGCTGTATGAAAGGAGTAGACAAAAATAAACAAAAGATAACTCCATAGCACTGCTGAGAATCGCCAAGGGAGGCAGCTCACCGTGGAGTCAGGTCCAGGATATACGTCAAGCTCCGGTTGGATAACCAGAAACACCAGCCCCAGAACCTGTACAATTAAGTACAGAAGTGCAGCATGAATACATAAATATATATGTACCAGTGAGTATCCCGCCTAACCTCGAAAAGGTAGTGACGAGAGGTCGACATGACACTCACAAAGGTTCAACAGTATAATTCAACAGAATGTAATGGAAACAGTAGGCATGTAAGGACAGTGAAGCAACAAGTATATATGTAAGATACTAAAATCCAGGAAGAATACTGGGAATAAATAACACAATTACCACTTCATTTTCTCCCAAATATATGTCAGATCAATATTCATGAAATTTAGTAACAAATAAATCATACGCATGCAGGGTAAGGATAACCGGCCGGATTCATAAGATAGTCATGCTCGTGCACTGCCGAGGATCGAACGGCCCGTACCAAAAGTGCACCTCTCCACAAAGTACTAACATCTATGCACTGCCGCGGATCGAACAGCCCGTACCAAAAGTGCATCTCTCTACCTCTCTACGCACTGCCGAGGATCAAATGGCTCGTACCAAAAGTGCGTCTCTCAACCTCTCTATGCACTGCCGAGGATCGAACGGCCCGTCCCAAAAGTGCATATCTCAATCCCTCTATGCACTGCCGAGGATCGAACAGGCCGTACCAAAAAATGCATCTCTCAATCCGTTGTGGCGTAGATCCCGTTCCCATAAGAGAGGGGAGAAATCACACTCCGCTCGCGGAATGCAAATTGCGAAGCGGTTACATGCACATACATTATTCCTTTTTAAAAGAGAATACCTTTCCGTGAACAATTTCTTACAAGTTTTTCTCAAATTTCATAACTTTGGGAACATAAGCAACATGTAATGTTAATTCATCACGCATATAGTTCATATCAAGTAAAACACAAGGCATGATGTGGGCCTAACTACCCATACATAATAGTAATAGTTGGTACGTACGGACTCTCGTCACTTTGTACGTACGTAACCCCCCCTCCCCCACAATTATCACATATAGCGTTTAAATCACCTAGGGGACAATTCCCCCTTACAAGGTTATAAAGGAGACTCACCTTGCGTCGAATTTACTTCCCGGACCGAGAACGAGCCCGAAACTCCGAACTCTACACTCGAGGACTCGAAACTAGCCAAAAGTTATACAAATACATTAATCTATATTCAAAGCATGGAATTTTCCTATTACTTAGCCAAATTCACCATTCTTGATGAAAATTAAAATCCGACCTTGGTCCCGCATGCTCGGGTTCCAATAATTATCGAAGGAAACACTCACCCAGAGCCTAAGGACCATAATATACGATTTTTACTTGATTTCATAGCAAATTCACGGGTAAATTCTCAAATTATCGAAGTCCTAGGTTACTACCCAATTCTTGATCTTTCACTAATTATGTGATTAAATTTAACTAGGAATTCATGCATGAGGCTAATATTAGAGTATAATTTACAATCCTTCAACAAACAAGTCGTTTGCCCCTCTAAAATGGTGGAAATCGCCCCAAGGAAGAAGAAGAAGAAGAAGAAGAAGATGAGAAAAAATGAATTAAACCCGTGTATAAAAACACACTGTCTGGACAGTGTTTTCGCACCTGCGGTCTCGCACCTGCAAGCAAAGCCCGCACCTGTGGAAATGGACTGGGGAGCCTGGGCCTGCACCTGCGGAGTGGAGACCGCACCTGTGGCTTCGCTCCTGCGGAACTTTGTCCGCACCTGCGAGAATTGGCCAGACCACTGGGGTCGCACCTGGATGCTTGGGACCGCAGGAGCGAACCCGCACCTGCGACTGGGTAACCGCACCTGCGGTCACACCAGAACAGGTGCACCAACAACTATTTTAGCTGGTTTTTAGCACCGTTGGGAATATACCAACAAGTCCCAAATCATAATACGGACTCGCTCGAGCCTTCTGAACACCCAAAACAACGCTAAAACTCAATATCACACCTCAAAACCCCATGAGCCAAACTTAGGAACTTTAAGTTTTCTAGACTTCACTATCAACGCGCCGAACCGACCTATACTACTTGGAATGACACCAAATTTTGCAGGCAAGTCACAAAAGACATAACAGAACTATTCCTGGTCTCGGAATTCCGTTCGGACCTCGATAACACGAAAACACGTCCAAAACTACAATGGGAACTTAAGGAACTTCTTAATATTGGGCGCCGAAACGCTCTCGGGTCATCAGAAACCCATTCCGAGCATACACCCAAGTCCAATCATCACGCGAAGCTACCGGAACCGACGAAACTCGATTCCGAGATCGTTTACCCAAAATATTGACCGAAGTCAAACTTGGCCTTAAAGGCCAACCTTGAGGAACCAATTATTCTTGCAGCACTCTAAACACCTCCAAATCCCGGACCAACAGTCCCCGCAAGTCATAAATCATAAAAAGCCGCTATGGGAAGTTTCATTTAGGGGAACAGGGTCCGATAATGCAAAACGACCGGTCGGGTCGTTACAATGAAGCTCTTGAATTTCAATTTCTGACAATTAAAAAGATCTTACAATCTCGAGCCTTCCACACCAAGATACAAATATTTTGGTGAAGTCGCGCTGATTTGGAAATGTCGGCATATCAGAAACCAAAGTCGACTTCAAACTATCATCTGAAACTATACTTAAGGCATTAAATTTTACATGTTGGATATGTTTTAGATTTTGTAGTTTAGTTTCCAAGAAATCAAGTGGTTCGTGATTTCGGTGTACCTACTTCAAGATACGAAACTTTTGGCGAAGTCGCGCAAATCTGAAATCGTCATTGTGTCAGAATTTAGTATTGACTTCGCAATATCATCTGAAACTATAGGCATTAAATTTTTAATTTTTGATATGTTATATATTTGGAAGTTAAGTTTCCAATAGATCAAGAGTTTAGTGATTTCGATGTTCTTACTTCAAGATACAAAACTTTTGGCGAAGTCGCGCAAATCTGAAATAGTCGGTGTGTCAGAATTTAGTATTGTTTCGAAATATTATCTGAATGTATCCTTAAGACATTAAATCTTGAATTTTGTATATGCTATATATTTGGAATTTAATTTTCCAGTAGATCAAATGGTTCATGATTTCGAAGTTCCTACAACAAGATACAAAAGTTTTGGTGAAGTCGTGCAAATCTGAAATAGTCGTCGCATCAGAATTTATTATTGATTCCAGACAATTATCTGAAAATATCCTTAAGGCATTAAATTTTTCATTTTGGATATATTATATATTTTCAAGTTAAGTTTTCAAAAAATCAAATGGTTCGTGATTTTGACTTTTCTACACCAAGATATAATCTTTTTGGTGAGACTGCACAAATCTGAAATTTTGAACGTGGTGGAATCTAAAGTTGGTTTTAAGAATATTATCTGGGGCGATTCTGAAGGTATTTGATTCTAAATTTTGGATATATTTTAGATATTGAAGTCTAATTTTTGAGAAATCAAACGGTTCATTATTTGTACTCTCCTACGACAAAATATGAATCTTTTGTTACAAGCGCGTAAAGCTGAAAATTATGCGACTAAGATAAAAGTCGGACAATTTAAAGCAAAAGAGAAGCTGAAATATTTAAGCTCTCAAAGTCTCCAAGTTGAAATCTTCAAGTCCTCCAGTCTTCAAGTTGAAGTCTTCACGTTTGCCACTCTTCAAGTTGAAATATTTAAGCCCTCCAAGTCTCCAAGTTGAAGTCTTCAAGTCCGTCGGTCTTCAAGTTTCAGTCTTCAAATTCGTCGGTCTTAAAGTCGAAATATTTAAACCTCCAAGTCTTCAAGTTGAGGTCCTCAAACTCGTCGGTCTTCAAGTGGAAGTATTTGAGCCCTCAATATTTTCAGGTTGAAACGTCAAAGTCCGCCGAATCTTCAAGTTTGTCGGTCTTCAGGTTGAATTCTGCAAAGTCTGCCAAATCTTCAAAGTTTTCCAAGTGTTCAAGTCGACGTCATCAAGTCCATGAAGTCTTCAAGTTGAAGCGTTATAACTTTCCAATCTTAAGGTGGACATATAAGTCCTTTTGCACCTTAAGTTGGCCTCTTCGTGGGTTTGTTCTAAAAAGGAAACTATAACTTTCCAATCTTAAGGTGGACATATAAGTCCCTTTGCACCTTAAGTTGGCCTCTTCGTGGGTTTGTCCTTAAAAGGAAACTATAACTTTTCAATCTTACACATATAAATCCCTTTGAACCTTAAGTTGGTCTTTTCATGGGTTTGTCCTTAAAAGGAACTATAAATTTCCAATCTTAAGGTGGAAATATGAGTCCCTTTGCACCTTAAAAGTTGGCCTCTCCGATAGTCGGGTCATTTTGAGAGTGATTTCTCCGGTAGTCGAGCCGCATTGAGAGTAATCTCTCCGGTAGTCTGGACACATTGAGAGTAATCTCTCTGGTAGTCGCGTCATTTTGAGAGAATCTCTCCGGTAGTAGGGTCACATTGAGAGTAATCTCTCTGATAGTCAGGTCATTTTGAGGGTAATCTCTCTGGTAATCAAGCCACATTGAGAGTAATTTCCCCGGTAGTCGGGCCATTTTGAGAGTAATCTCTCCGATAATCGAGCCATATTGAGAGTAATCTCTCCGATATCGAGCCACATTGAGAGTAATATCTCCGGTAGTCAGGCCACATTGAGAGTAATCTCTCCGGTAGTCGAGTCACATTAAGAGTAATCTCTCCGATAGTCAGGCCATGAGAGTAATCTCTCCGATATTCGGGCAAGGATGAGTACCCATCCCCTCACACCCTATGATGGTCTTCTTCATGCATGGATCATCTCATTAAACAAGAACACATCCTTCTTGTTTGACCTACCAAAAAAATGACAAAAAAGAAAAGCACAAGAAAAGAAGAAGAAATTACCTTCGCGTCAATGCTTCCAAGTCGTCAAAAGTAGACTCAAAATGGTTCGCAAACACTGAAAGTGATGCTAATAGAATGAGGAGTATACCGTATTTATAGATGTCAAAACGCGATAGTTGAAAGAGAAGTGCCGAGGTGGGATCAGTTATGAGGCGGCAGAAATTGCTATTCGAGTTGAAATCGAATTGCAATTCGAGTTGAAATCGAATTGCAATTTTGAGTTGTAATCTGACACCGACGGTTTAGCTACATTATTTTTGCTTCAAGACCTCACTTAACTACATCACATTTGGAATTTTAGACGGAAACTAAATTCTATCTTTTTTTTCAATTTCCAAGGAAGTGCTAGCATTTTTTTTGCCTACTTATCCTTTTAAGAATTGTTGGTCATCCAAGGTTTGGTCATTTAAGAATTTCAATTATATGAGATGACACCAAATAAGTGGTACAAAATGTATTTGGACCAAGAAATGCATGGGATGCTACGTAGAATTTAAATACTAAGGTACCATAAAAATAAATGATGTCGTACCAATACTTCAAGCCTTGTCTCGTGTTCAACAAATCTACATTTTGACAAATCTTGAAATAGGGGGCATTTGTAGGTATATAAATTTTTAATCCATATAAGAATTTGAATTATATTTTAAAATTCAAGATATATTGGTCCAAATAAATATTATGGGCTAATATAATTGAACTAATTATATAGGTTCAATATATATGAATTAAATAAATAAATCTTAATCTATTATGCTAGCCTATTTAGTTGGGCTAAATTGATGAGCCCACTTTATTAGGCCCAATATATCATCTTCATAGAGGCCCAATTTGGTGCCACGTGTCAAATGACGTGGCACACCACGTATAATGGAAGAGTCAATAGGACCATGCCACGTGTCAAAATGACAAGGCATGCCAAGTCACATTAAAAGGCTAATGAAATCGTGTCATGTGTGCAAGTGACATGTTCTGGCCAATCAAATGTGGCCATCTCACACTTCAATTTGATTGGTCGGAAAGAGTTTGTTCTTATCATAACTCTTCCCTCCCACAATTATAAATACGGGTCTTCATAACTCAGAAAAGACACCACAAGTTATAACAAGAAGCAAGAGAGAACTCGTGGATCAAACGCTGCAAATTTCTCTACAAGTTTCAAGCTTCAAGCAATCAAATTCAAGTTCAAGAAATCAAGTTCAAGCTCAAGAACGAAGAACAAATCAAGGTCAAGTTCAAGAAATCAAGTTCAAGCTCAAGAACAAGATCATCGTTCGTGGAAACAACTACATATTCAAGATCAAGCTCAAAGGCCCTTGAATTTATATTGAAAAGAAGAATCAGAGGATTCATAGAGATTGTAACACTCAAATATTCGAAATTAAATACTACGATTGTTGCGATATTTTTCGGTCTTGATTTTATTTTCTCGACGCAATTTATTGTCTACACGCAGGACAAAACTTCAGCATGCTTAGTTTGAAGTTTTAGCAAGTAAACTAAAAAACTTCAGCTTGTTTACACTAAAGTTTCGGATAAAACTTATGACAAAATTGTAGGCTGCAGGACAAAACTTCAGCATGTTTTGGTGTGAATGTTTAGCAAATGAACTAAATAACATCAGCATGCATTAATAAAAACTCATTAAAAAATTACATACTGCAAGACAAAAACTTAAGCATGTTTAGTCTAAAGTTTGAGCAAATGAACTAAAAAACTTAAGCATGTTTGGTTTGAAGTTTTAGCAAATGAAATAAAAACTTAAGCATGTTTAGTCTGAAGTTTTAGCGAATGAACTTAAAAACTTAAGCATGTTTAGTCTGAAGTTTTAGTAAATGAACTAAATAATTTAAGCATGTTTAATCTGAAGTTTTTGCAAATGAAATAAATAACTTGAGCATGTTTAAACTAAAGTTTTAGAAAATGAACTAAATAACTTCAGCATGTTTAGATTGAAGTTTCAGATAAAAATCATGACAAAATTGTAGATTACATGATAAATAACTTCAGCATGCATTAACATGAAGTTTTAGCTTCAATGTGAAACAACTCCATGCTATATTAACATGAAGTTTTAGCTTCAACATGAAACAATTTCATGCTATATTAGCATGAAGTTTTAGCTTCAAGGTGAAACAACTTCATGCAAGTGTGATTCTGAAGATGAATCTTGACAAGTTTCTCGATTTTTTATAAAGCTGTCGAGAGGAGATGAGGAGATCTTTTTCACGAATGAGGTTGCAAATCATGCGATTAATCTTTTGTCAGTGGTGTAAATGTCATATTATTACTGATTCTTTGTCAGCTTGCTACCAAATCAATAATTTTAAAAAATAGTGTTGACCTGAGCGATTTTAGTTTTCATGATTGACAAAGGAACACATGCATGAACAAGGTCCATGGACAGTGTGCACAAGTGACAGACAGAATCAAGCAAAAGGCATGCATGTGAAAGGAATAAGTATAAGTGATTATTTTTGATCAAGAACGAAAAGGTTGCATATTTGCTAAGGTGCAGGACTCCTTACTTGAAGATAACTCTATCCAATATAAGGGAAGAGTTAGAAGTTGAAGTTGACTAGAACTCTTCCACCAAGGAAGAGTAAAGCATTAGAACTCTAGTTAATCTTTATTTACTAACTCTATATATATCGGTTGTGTTCTCTTTTGCTGGTGATGCACTATACTGAAGTTAAGCAAGAATTGGGAGCAAAATAACAAGGCATTATGTGAGCAATTCCTATGAGTTTTAAGAGTGCGATCCTGAAGCTACACGAACCAGATTGAAGAACCATCCCCATAAAGAGTATTATATGTCTTTCTTTATTTCTAGTTCAAAGTGTAGTGGGAATTTTGAGTTGTACCTTTCAGCTTTCTTAGAAGAAAATTGTATTAGGTACCTGAGTTGTATTATTCAAGTTAGAGTTAATTTGACGTAGTCGCAACAACCTGTGGCGTGTTGCTATACAGGTTAGAGTTAATCCTTAGGTTTTCAAGAGGTTGTAAAATTGAGTTGTTCAAATTAGAGTTAACTTGAAGCAGTCGCAACAGCCTGTGGCTTAGGTTTGCAAGACTTTGTAAACTTTGTTGTTGGCTTAGAGTTGTAGTGAAGTGTTTGGAGAAAATCCTATTGGGTAGTAGGTCATGGTTTTTTCACCCTTTGAGCGAGGTGTTTCCCACATAAAAATATTTGTGTTATTTAATTTTTATATTTATTATTTCGCAACAGTAGTATAAGGAACACATAGAAGAACCAGGTCCTTCTATAATCTGTGCACGCGAATTATAAAACTTCAATTGGTATCAGAGCGTGTTATCCTTGAAGAGACTAACACCTTAGGAAAAGATCAAGATGAGTGCACTACCTGAAAACTTTAAAGAGAAATCCACCACTAGGCCATCTCTATTCAATGATCAGTACTATTATTTGTGGAAGAAGACAAGAAGAGATCACTTGGATATGACTGATGGATTCTTCAAATGTGGTAAAAAGAACCACATGATCAAGAACTGTCTTATGTGAGAAGTCGAGTGGAAAAAGGAGAATTCTGAAAGAAGGAACAGAGAGAAGGGAACATGTTCATGACAAGAAGAACTACAATAAAAGATCATCCAAAGCAATGGTTGCTACTTGGAAAGATAGTTCAGATAAGGACACTGATAATAATGTTGAGCGAGCTCTTATAGCAGTTCGAGAATCTGAAGATGAACCTGATGAAGAATCTGAGATAAGTTTTCTAGACCGTAAGGATAAAATTAAACTCCTTTCTATAGATAGACTATCAGAATTGTTGCTAACTATAATTGATGAATCTAATAATATAACTTCTGGAAAAAAACAGTTGTCAAAAGAGTGTAACTTCTTAAAAGAAGAATGCAAAAACCTAGAAACAAATATTTGTAAAACTGAAAAGGAAAATACTGCTTTGAAGAACCAGGTTCATGCACTTGATACAACTATCTTAGAACTTAGATCTAAAAATCTGAAATTGAAGTTAGGAGCAGGTAAAGAAATAGCTGATCACACACAACTCACTCTAGAAGAAAATGTAGAAAAAATGAAAGACGGGTTGTATAAGAGGGATGAGCAGGTAAGAATTCTAAAGAAGGATCTAAGCAAGGTCAAGCATGAGTTGGACAGAACTTGTAAATGGAACAGGTCCTCCGATCAACGAGGCTTTCTTAGCTTGTCAAACTTTCTCTCCTTCACCAGGAAAGTTATCCGGTAAGAAAGCTTAGCTTCTCACTGACTACATCAGAAGCAAAATCCTCAACTTCAATACAATGTGAGCTGGAACAGGGTTGCCTTAGCTACTGTGGTGTACATATGCCAGGAATCACACCATAGCCGGAGTCGATCGAGTGAGGATAAGCCTACCTACCTTGGGGAAGGGCCAGATCTTCATGTAGAAAGGAGCTCTCAAGCTGAGTCGGTTAACATAAAATAAATAATAAGGGACTGTCTTCTTTCTTGACAAGGATCCTGAATGCACTTTCATGGCTACAGGAACATCATAGTAGAAACAGAAAAGGACTCGGCTTTGGGAATCTGTCACCCGGGATCCCAAAAGCAAGTACCTCACACTTCCTGAGAACAAGATTTGCACACGTTGTGGTAAAATAGGTCACTATAAAAGTGAATGCACTGCAAAAAAAAGGCAAGTCAAAAGAACAAAGAATTTATTCAAGGGAAGAATAGGCTGCCAAGTTAGGCTAAAAAGAATTTGATTATGCCTATAGAAAGGGACCCAAACTAGTTTGGGTTCCTAAGACTAACCCCTAATTTCCTTTTGTAGGTCCAAGTGAAGGGGAGCAACCAAATATGGTACATGGATAGTGGCTTCTCAAAGCACATGACAGGAAACAAGAACCAGTTCCTTTCATTTGAGGACCTTAAAGGAGGTAATGTATCCTTTGGAAATGAGAAGAAATGTGAGATCATTGGGGTCGGAAACGTAGGTAAGACTGATTCTCACTCTATTGAGAACGTCTACTTGATAGATGGACTAAAGTACAGTCTAATAAGTGTATCACAATTTTGTGATAGAGGTAACATGGTTGCGTTCACCTCTACCAAGTGCTTTGTGATTAATCTTACCACTGACAAGATTGTTTTGCAAGGAAAAAGAATAAACAACATATATGTTGTAGATCTGTCTACACTTTCAGAAAATGAACTCACTTGCTTAAGTGTGTTGGATAATGATCCCCTCCTTTGGCATAAGAGACTTGGACATGCCAGTCTAAGCTAACTCAACAAATTAGTCTCCAAATACCTGGTGATAGGGCTGCCTGATATCAAGTTCAAGGAAGATAAAGTTTGTTAGGCTTGTGCAAGGGGGAAGCAGATAAGATCCTCTTTTAAAAGCAAGAAAATGGTAAGCACCACCAAGAAGATGGAACTGGTCCATATGGATTTTTGTGGCCCAATGAGAACATTAAGTAGAGGTGGTAAGAGATATGTGATGGTACTTGTTGATGATTATTCTAGGTTTACTTGGACATCGTTCTTAACATATAAATATGAAGCATTTGACATGTTTACTTCTTTTGTTAGAAAAACTCAGAAACAACTAGGTAATCAACTTGCATCAATTAGGTCTGATCATGGTACTGAATTTGAGAATGCTAAATTTGCTGAATTTTGTGACGAGCATGGCATAGATCATAATTTTTCTGCTCCTAGGGCTCCACAACAAAATGTAGTAGTTGAAAGAAAGAATAAGACACTTGAATATATGGACATGACTATGTTTCTTTCTAGCAAGCTGCCCCATAATTTCTGGGCAAAAACTATGAACACTGCATGCTACATCATAAATAGGTGCATGACTATACCTCTTGTAGAGAAGAATCCCTATGAGTTACTTAAAGGGAGAAAGACAAACATATACTATCTTAGGGCATTTGGATGCAAGTGCTTTGTGCACAATAATGGTAAAGACTCCCTAAGTAAGTTTGATCGCAGAAGTGATGAGGGAGTATTCTTGGGATATTCTTCACATAGTAAAGCTAATAAGATTTATAACAAAAGAACTATGTGTGTAGAAGAAAGTGTACATGTGGTTTTTGATGAAACTAACATTCTTTCTGAGAGGCAGGAATATGATGATGAATCCATTAGGCTGGTAAAAACTCAAATGAAACCACAGCCCAGACTGAAGCTGCACTAGAGGAAGGAACAGGTCCATCCACCCAGCGCAACATGACGGGGGAATAGAACAAAGAGGAAGTGATCCTGAAACCTCGAGAGAACTTGTCCATGAACCTGTTCCTTAGCAACAAAACATTGAAGAACATCTAGAGGAAACCAGTTGGTTGTGAAACCCTACAAGTATCAAAGTTCTCATCCCATTGAGAACATAATTACTCATCCAACCTCTAGAATCAAAACCAGATCTTCATTGAATAATCTTTGTGCTTTTTATCTCTTTTGAACCTAAAAATGTTGCTGAAGCTTTGCAGGATGCAGACTGAGTGATTGTAATGCAAGATGAACTCAACCAATTTGAGAGAAGTCAAGTTTGGCACCTGGTACCAAGACCCAAGGACAGATCAGTAATTGGCACAAAATGGGTCTTCAGAAACAAACTTGATGAAGATAGAACAATTACAAGGAGCAAGGCAAGAGTGGTTCAAGGATATAGTCAAGAGGAGGGCATAGGTTATGATGAAACCTTTGATCCAGTTGCAAGGTTGGAAGCAATAAGACTCCTCATAGCGTTTGCAACTTACATGGAATTCACTCTCCCTCAGATGGATGTCAAGAGTGCCTTTCTCAATGGCTACCTAAAGTAAAAAGTGTTTGTCAAGCAATCTCCAGGCTTTGAAATCAAGGAATATCCTGATCATGTGTACAAACTTAATAAAGCACTTTATGGACTCAAGCAGGCTCCAAGAGCATGGTATGAAAGAATATTAAAATTCTTGCTTGAGTATGGCTGCAAGAGAGGTAAAATTGATAATACTTTATTCTTGAAAGAAAAAGATATAGATCTCTTTGTAGTTTAGATATATGTTAATGATACAATCTTTGAAGCAACTACTGATAATTTAAGTAAAGAATTTACTAATCTAATGGGAAGTGAATTTGAAATGAACATGATGGGTGAGCTTAATTTCTTTTTAGACTTACAAAATAAACAAAACTCAAATGGAACTATGATCCATCACCAGAAGTACGTGAAAGAGTTGCTTAAAAGGTTTAAAATGGAAGATTCAAAAGAAATTGACACTCCTATAGCAACAACCGCAAATTTGGATGTAGATGAACCTGGTTTATCTGTTGATCGGAAGTTGTATAGGGGAATGATTGGTTCTTTGTTATATCTCACTGCTAGCATACTTGGTATTGTTTTCTTTGTAGGACTTTGTGCTAGATTTTAGGCAAATCCAAAGGAGTCTCACTTGGTTGTTGTCAAGAGGATCTTGAGATACCTAAAAGGCACCACTAACCTTTGTCTATGGTATCCAAAAGGTAGTAATATCACCTTAGTGAGATATGTTGATGCTGATTATGCAGGTTTTCTTGTGGATAGAAAGAGCACCTCAGGTATGGCACACTTTCTTCGCTCATGTCTTGTGTCTTGGGCCACCAAAAAGCAAAATTTTATGGCCTTATCTACTACTGAAGTTGAGTATGTTATTGCTGCCTCATGTTGTGCTCAATTTTTATGGATCAAACATCAATTAATGGATTTTGGGATTGATGTAGGTTGTATCCCCATCTTTTGTGATAAAACTAGTGCAATTAGTATGACCAAGAACCCGATTCATCACAAGAGAACTAAACACATAGATGTTATGCATCACTTTTTGAGGGACAACTATGAAAAGGGTTTGATCACTGTGAAATTTTGTGCTACTGGCAAGCAAATAACTGACATCTTCACAAAAGCTCTAAGTAGAGATCACTTTGAAAGGAACATGTTAGAATTAAGGATGATTAAGATCACCTAAGAGGAACCAGTTCTAACTCAATGATTGGTTAGATAATTTGTGAATTTTGTAAATAATAAGATTAGATATTGCTTAGTCTCATAACTTTATTAGTATACTCTTGTGCCATGTGCTAAAATGTATCACTGATGTCTAATGATATTATCCTTATTTTCTTGGAAAAAATCAGTCTTACACAAGAGAGCTTTCAGTGAAGAACCTGGTTCATCGAGCTTATAAGGTATGTATTCTACACTTTTCATAATTTAAAATAACTGCATATGGATCATGAATTGAAAAGATCCACACTTTATCCCAAACTACTTTTGAATCAATTAGCTACAAATAAACTAGTTTCATCAAGTGTCCCATGCACCATAATTGCCGAAATATTTGGGGAAGAGTCTGACACCTCTGTCAACTGAAACTCCCAATATGAAAAGACTTCTAACCTTCAAAAAGTTGTTGTTACTCACTCAATCTTTTAACTTTAAATTGATCTGACCTTACCCTCTTATCTCAAATTTTCCAAAAGATCAAAATCTTCAAAACCTCAAAACTCTCTCTATTTTTCTCAAGTTTGTGAACTAATTAAATGGTAAACACCCATAAGAATCCAGAAACTCTGAAAACAATTTCCTCACCACCCAAAGAACCTTCACCCACACTTTCAACCACTCAAACCCCCAGGAAAAAGCATATCAAAATGATTGCATGTAACATAGTGGCCAATAGAGAACAAGCTAAGAAATTGAGGAGATGCTACAAGCCAGTCAAGCAGAAGAACCATAGAATTTTGATGATCAGGTCTGCGATTGAGGGGGAAGAACCAGTTTCTTCTGAAACTGAACAGGTAAACTCTAAGTTTCTCACCTCTGAGTTTGGCTCTGAAATTTTAGAAAATTTTGAGAATAAGTTTGTTCTAGTTGGGTTTGTGGCTGGTATTAAAAAGGGAAATGTTGTTATTGAAGACATTGGTGGTCAAAAAAATGAAAAGTAAAAATAAAAGGAGAGCGAGGGTGTTGAGGTTGATGCGAGGGGAAGGGTGGAAGAACAAGTGGCTGGATTTGATTCACCCATTGGTTATGGATTACATGATGAGACATGCCATGGTGGTATGGAGTGAAGAGATTAGTGATAATGAGGAGACTATGAGTGAAAGTATGAGGATAGAATCACAGGAGATAGGTGATGGTTGTGGTGATAGAAGTGCAGCATATGGGCTAGTTTGGTTAAGGAAACTGTTTCATGAACCAGTTCCTTCTCTTGCTAAAATAAACAAGAGTCCCAATTTGCTGCAAAAGGTATCAGATAGTTACAATCAAAAGAAGAAAAAGAATAATAAGGCCAATGTAAAAAGGCCTTAGCGGAGAGTGCCAAGAAAGTCGTTTCGAAAGAAAAAAACTGGTAAGCCAAGTAGAGTAGTCCAGATTGAGAAGATGAACCTGGTTCATGAGGATGAAGATATATGGCAGAGGGTTCAGTTGTGACTAAAACAACCATGTCTACCAAAAAGAGCAAAAAATCTTAAATAGTGGAAGAAAATGGTTAATGATATTGAGATTGAACGATTGAAGACTAGGTTGGCTGAAGTAGAGGCTGAGAAAGACTATCTCAAGTGTGAGCTTCCAAAGTAAAAGGTAAAGAATGGTAGTATTCTTTAAGCTATGCTGAAACTGCTTCAAGCCAAGAACTAAGAACCTGGTCCTTCACAGTCCTAAATCCTTCCTAGCCCAGTTGTAACCAGTGACCCAAGTGGGATTTCTCTATTTTTTGCTCATGGTTCTATGTGTTTATTTCTTCTTATGCTTTGTGATAGGATCTTATCAATCAATGAAATTTATTGCTTTTGCTCTAATTGTTTGTTGATCTTCCTTCGATGGCTAATATTCTTAGATTGATAAAGAGAAAATTGAATCCATAATTGCATTTGAAGTAGTCCCAGTGGCCATGAGTGATATCTGCTAAAATATGGTTACTTAACTTAATTATGCAACTTTTCGATGATGCCAAAAGAGGGAAGATAAGGTGTGTTTTTGCTTTGGACTGTGATGTTTATAATCTAATAAATCTGGTCCTTGATAATTTGTGACTTTAAATGAAAAGTGTTCTAACATTGTGTTGATGTTGAGCTAAGTTGAAACATTCATGCTTATGAAAAGCACTGAGGTTGCCATCATCAAAAAGGGAAAATTTGTTGACCTGAGGGGTTTTGGTTTTGATGATTGACAAAGGAACACATGCATGAACCAAGTTCATGGACAGTGTACACAGGTGACAGACAGAATTAAGCAAAAGGCATGCATATGAAAGGGATAAGTAAAAGTGGTTGTTTCTGATAATCCCTGAACGAAAAGGTTGCATATTTGATAAGGAGCAGGACTCCTTACTTGAAGAGAACTCTATCCAAGAGAAGGGAAGAGTTAGAAGTTGAAGTTGACTAGAACTCTTCTACCAAGGAAGAGTAAAGCATTAGAACTCTAGTTAATCTTTATTTACTAACTCTATATATATCAGTTGAGTTCTCTTTTACAGGTGATGCACCATACTAAAGTTAAGCAAGAACTGAGAGCAAAATAGCAAGACATTTTGAGAGCAATTCCTATGAGTTTTAAGAGTGCGATCCTGAAGCTACACGAACCTGATTGAAGAACCAGTCCCATAAAGAGTTTTACATGTCTTTCTTTATTTCTAGATCAAAGTGTAGTAGGTGTTTTGAGTTGTACCTTTTAGCTTTCTTAGAAGCAAATTGTACTAGGTACCGGAGTTGTATTATTCAAGTTAGAATTAACTTGACGTAGTCGCAACAACCTGTGGCGTGTTGCTACAAGGGTTAGAGTTAATCCTTAGGTTTGCAAGAGGTTGTAAACTCGAGTTGTTCAAGTTAGAGTTAACTTGAAGTAGTTGCAACAGCCTGTGGCTGGTTGCTATAACGGTTAGAGTTAATCCTTAGGTTTGCAAGAGTTTGTAACTTTGTTGTTGGCTCAGAGTTATAGTGAAGTGTTTGGAGAAAATCCTATTGGGTAGTAGGTTGTGATTTTTTTACCTTTTGAGCCGGGTGTTTTTCACGTAAAAATCTTTGTTTCTTTAGTTTCTCCAATTTTTATTCCGCAACAGTAGTATAAGGAACACATAGAAGAACCAGGTCCTTCTATAATCTGTGCAC